>BJBW01010929.1:712-121675 GCA_004320125.1 Scolopax mira
AATTTTTAAGTTTAAGTAATATATATTATGAATATTACTTATTATTAGCAAGTCTGACATTAACAGATTTTATGCAAAGCTATTAGTAGTTGGTAAATATTTACTCAGCAGCATCAGGACATTTCAGCTTATTCTTTTCTCAGGTTCATAATATCTTTCTATTATTATTCTTGATGCCTGATCCGTCCCCTGAATTGCCAACTGTTTCTGCTCTTTGCTTCCTGGCTGACACCAGCAGCTGATTTTCTGGCACATTGTTTTGGGTGGTAAAACAGGGTGTTTCCAGAAGCCCTGAATGCAAGAGACAATTAATGTTCTTCATAACTTCCAGAGACTTATGACAAAACATTAATAATATAATGTTCCCTTAGGAAAAAGCAAACAAAAAGTGGTGTGTTTCCAGATCAGCTTATTCTCTCAGATGCTTTAAAGCAGGAGCCATGAGGAGCGAAGTTATTCAACAAATGCCTGGACCAAACTAACTGTAATTCTTTGGAGAAATGTGGGTGTATCTCTGCTGGGAAAGTGAAAATTACAGATGAGTACATTGGGTTCAGCAAAGCTCAAGGTCTCTTTTCAAACAACAAGTCATGTGTACATGAGCTAACCCAGAATGATGCTATTTGCTTCTCTGGGTCTGCTGATGGCACCCAATCAGCTCCGTCTTGAGTTTTCTCAGCAGCTTGGAAAGGAAAAGAACTGGAGTCTTGGATGCTCCAGGGAGGCCAGTGTGCTCCTTCAGGATTTACAAAGCCTTGTGGAACAACGCTGGGCTGTGTTCCCAGTGGGAATGGTGAGAGGCAAGACAGCCCTGATACCAACCTTGCATCTGTCATTCACTGGCCCTACATATTCCCCGGAATATATCTTATTTATCATACCTGGCTCGCTTCCTAGGACTGAGTCCAAAACTGCTTCTGATCTTGACTGCTAGAGTATCAGTGTAAATACAGCATGCTGTATGCCCTCCAAGAGCAGTCCCCAGCGAGTCGACTGTGGTTATCCCAGACAACAGCCTGATATTAAGATCCCCCATTATCAATGGTTTGACTTTTAGAAAGCCGTCTACATAAACAAAGCCTATTTAAGCTTGTGATTGTGCCCTGGAGAGTGTCCTACAATCACTTTCATTTCCCCTTTTGCCTTCAAGCAAAGAATCTGGCCTAGAGATGGGAGCTGAGACCAGGAGCCACGGCTTTGGATCCACTCCCAGCTGAGTTACTGCGCTGCTTTGTGGCCCTGGCCATGGCGGGGCGTTTTTGTTTTTCAGTCCATTCAACTAAATAATGAATATTCTGTCTGGAAATGGTTGAGAGAGACTCTTGTCCCTACAGAAAACTGCACAAGAATGGCTCAATAAATGGTAATGCAAGGGAAATTAAAATTTAATGGAAATTAATTGAAAACAAAACAAAACGCAAACTTAAATTCTTAAGAAAACTTTGCACATGATTTTGAGATCTCTGCTTATTGATAACGGACACCAGTGTTTGTTGCTAACCATCCATAAGATACATTCTGCTTTTTTTCTCTTTGTTCTCCTACGAAAATTACATTTAGCCAGGACTTCCCATGCAAATTTTTCCTTCCGCAACAGAAGAGTTTTACATGAAAAAGCATTCTGATGAAAAGTCGAAAAGTTTTCTCTCTTCTTTATTATATCATTCTCTCCCGCCTATAACAAAGGATTGGTGTCTTTTACAGTACATAGGTTGTATCTTAAAATCTTTCTATCCTTTGCTGATTTAGTGAAGACCTTAAAGGCTCTACCTCTGCATGACATGTGCTGGTGAAGAGCATCCTCAGCCCTGCCGGGTCCATGTCCCAGAGTCCTCTCACTCGCCGTTCTCACCAGCAGCAGGTCCCCAACGTGCCTCCTTTTAGTTGAGATGGGCTTCTCAAAGTGATACCCATGACGGCCAGACAGAACTTCATTATGAGATTTTCTCAAATGAGCAGACGTGCCAAATTAACATTTTTCCTGGGGCCATGACTATATGTGAAGACCCATTTTGTAGCGAGAGACTTTGGCAGTTTTTTTCCCCCTCATTAACACTGATAGTAATTTGCTGTCCCCCTTTAGTCACTGCTGCTGTCAGATTTGTTTCACCTTCCTGTTATTGCTTCTGTAATGGGCTGAGCCCCACGAGGAACGTGCTGTCTCACATGTGCCCCCTCCATTTCCCAGCCTGGGATGTGATGCTCTCCATCTCTGCAGTGGTCTGCAGTGCCTTTGTGCTCACATGTGCATCTCTTTAGGAAACTAGTTATTTGCACATTTATTTATCTCCCAAAGCAAGAGAAAGATTTCAGAGCTGTAAGGGATTTCCTGCTTCACTCCAGGTATGTGTCCCCTTCAGATCACAGTTATCATCTCCAGGCAGTGCTGCTTTTCCACCCGTGTTCCTGAAGTAGCAGGAAGGTTTCTGCATGACAGGCCTGCCAACCTTGCCACTGCTCTTGGATTTGAGCTGCTCTGAAGCAATGAAGAAGTAAGAGTCTGGCCATACCATCAAGAGAGGAGGCAGAGCCTTTAGAGACTCCCTGATCCTCGGGCATATCCCATTTTGGCAAAGACAATGTGGGACACATTGCCCCACATCAGCAGATTTCAAAGCTGAGAATGTCACTGTTGTAACTGGGCTGGAGTTTGTGACTTCTATTATTTATTTTTTTTTAATTCTTTAATTTAGGGCTTGTTTACATTGAAAAATTAACCTGGACTAACTGAAGGCTGGAATTTAAAGTGGATTCATTCAGCTGCATTTGCTTCTATTTGGACAGAATTACAGAGACCTTTATTTGGTTTGTTGTGATTTGTCTCCAAAATGCATTAAGATAAACTAAATTAAGTCCAATTTTGTTCCAAAGAAATATTTTATATATGCTCATTCATTTTAAAAGTTCTCAGATTAATTTTTCAGAAAATGTCCCTGTGCAGACACATCAACATTCCTAATAATATTTGGCTGAAATGCAAGATAATAGCAAAGTCCAGGCTCAAATGAAAGGGATGAATCATCTCTAAATCACATGTTGCAAAATAATAGGATAAAGGACAATTGTTTTTTCTGGAGAGAAGCTGCCGTGCACAGACCAGCTGGAGAGTCATTTCAGTCTCTGAGACAAGAGCAGGGAGAGTCTGAGGATTGTCCCCTGTGCATCTAGGGAGGGTAACACAGCCTGATTTCCAGAGCACATGTCAGCCAGAGTTCTCACCATTACCCTGGATGCTCACCTGCAAATGCAGCAGTGGCAGCATTCGATTCATCAGGATTTGTCTCTTGGGACCCCAAAATTGAGCATAGGATTGAATCAGACCTCATCGAGGTCTGGCGGATGAGGGTGAAGCTGTGCTGTCCCCCACTGGACTGTAAGGTACCTGAGTCCCACTGTTGGGCAGCAGTCTGTGTCCAGCATCCTTTGGGCCATCTTAAGAGCCATGGAGTCACACAATTATCCAATGCACACAGCTTTAAAACTGCAGGCACTCCATGGAAGCCAAAAAAAGTTACTTTGCATTTGCATTAGTATATCCCAGAATAGGAGTGACATCCTCTGCCAGCAAAAGAAATTAAAGACCAAAATGCCTCCCCATTACTTAAGCACACATGGACCTATTTTTCATAGCCTTCATCTCCTGTGCCCCTGGAAAAAATGTTCCTTGGAAATTACAGTAATTGTTTTATTCTCTTTGATCTCCACTAATAAAGCTATGGACTATCACTCAGCAGGAACTGTTTCTCTTAGTTAGAATCTTTCCAACGGTACTTACATTAGGAATGCTCTGGGGAAATTTCAGTAAATGCACTTGAAAAGAGCTCTGCAAAACTGCTTAGACTTTCTGTAAAAACTATTTCCCCCGCATTTGCTCAGCACACTTCTCAGCTTGTTTGTTTTTCTCTTTATTGCAGTTGTTGTTGGACTGAGGTGAAACCTAGAGAAAAGAGTTGTGACTCCTTGTCAGGAGATCTTTCAGCAACTGGAGAACAGAGCAAAAGATTTCTGAATCCCAGACAAAACACTGTAGAAATCACACTTGAGAATAAGAGTGTCTTGCTGTTCATATTTTACTTTCCAGCCTTAGTAAGGAAGATGGAGAGGTGAGGGATATCCCTCAGTCCTCCAGCAGGGCATGTCCAAAGCACGATGTAAGAGCCCCCAGCTTCCATGATTATATCCCATTATAGGAAATACCATTTAATTCCCAGGAAGGACAGATTGTAGCCATGTACTGAGAGACCTGGTGGGTCGATCTATTCATAACTAGTGCTGCAGAAGGACAGCAGCATCTCAGTTCTCCAGCCCCTTGGACAGCAAGTGGCATGTTTAGGAATTTGGGAAGCTGTTAGGTACAGTTTTTGGTCCTCAGGCTTTAAATACTGCAGCCAGGTCAGGAAGCCAAATATCAGCCTGCCTCAGGCATGCTCAGGAGTGACACTCATGTTGTGCATGGGCGAGTTCTCACACGTGACTCTTGGTGAGCTACAACTCACTGTGGTCACTCTGTAGAGCTGACAAATGTATGGATGGTTTTCAGAAGATGCAAAGAGCCACTGAGCACTGATGGAAGAAATCTGACCCTTAAAAAGCCATTCTGCATTTCAAATGAAGCGACCAATGAGTTCCCCAACCTGTGACATCTTCTGGACACTCCTTGATGTTTTAAGATGAAGGTGGCGGTGGCCTTCACACCAAATAGGAAGAGTCTAAAGCATATCCATTTACCTGCTTGTTGCAAAACGGGTGACTGAAAACAAGACTAATTGCACAAGCTGGTCTCTTTTTTTCTTTTTCCCCTCTGGCTAAAAACTGTAAAAGCTCAAAAGACCAACTGCACAACCTTAAAGCCATATTTACTGTGTCTGGCATCCTGCCACAGGCGAGGGGAATATGGTTCTGTAGATGTTGCTGGCTGACTGCTGCTTTATACTTAATGATCTCATGGATGTGCAAAGTAGAAGAAATATAATCCCCAGTGAAGACAGGGGGCAGGGTTGGTAAGGAATAAAAAGCCTCTTCTTCTAAACTGGTTTTGATCTTTCTATGGGCTGGAAATGAAGAACAGTAATTAAATCTTAACTGGAAGAGATCAGAAAGCTTTTAAAATTAATAAAACTTGTAACAGGCATCAAGGATGATCATATTTAAAGACTACACAGGCTGCTGTGTCAGTCAGCTCTCAGAGTAAGTGTAAGCTCTCTCTCTAGGTGTGCCAGCCCTGGGACTGCACATGGCGTGCACATGGGAGCAGGAGCTGGATTCCCAGACATGCTGCAAACAGCACCTTCCTCATCCCACTGCTGGGTTTTCCCTGCTGTAATTCCTTGGATTATTCCAGATTTACTCAGGTTTGTCAGGGATGCCAGCAGGTAATGCACGGGAACCTTATTCCCATCTCAGGCCCTCATCTGGAGTTTGGGTTTTCTTTTTCACCACTCAATTATTTTGTAATGACGAGACCATGTCCACATGACAGGACTCCAGCAGCTGATCCTTTACATGAAGAACCTCAGGCCACATTGAAAAAAGTAAAATACCTATCGTTCTTTCCTGATCTTTTAAAAGCAAGGACATCCTCTGTATTATTTGTAACGATAATAGCTTAATTGTTCAGCTTGGCATTTTAATTTAGCCATTGTCCTTTTAAACATAAATGTGCTTTATATTAGGAGAGAGGCAGACAGACTGCCCACTGCCTCAGAGACGTTGAAAGCAGTCATTTTACATCAGTTTTGCTCCATTCTGGTAATATTTTCCCACAGGAGATAAATGTTCTTGTTCTGGTCCCACGATGCTCCCAGCAGAAGAGCGAGGCTCCTTCACTGCAGGAGCAACAGCTCAGAGCAGGGAACAGAGACTTTCACAGCTACAAAGGTCTGTGCAAAATGTCTGTGTTTTACATTTTCTTTATCCCACTCTTTGAGGGACTGGGAAACACAGAAATGACTGATACATGTGGGCACCACACGTGGGTCTCCTGGAAGGGGCAAGCAATTTCTGCTTTTGGACACCAGAGAACTTGCCTGGGAAGAAAACATCTTTCTGCAATGCTCCAACATCTGCTTAGGGCACTGCCATGTGTGAAGCAAAGCTCTAGGCTGGCATTTTTTTTCCAATTTAAAGAAGTCCTGGACAAAATTAATGCGGTTTTCTCAGCGCTGGAGCTGACCTTTGGGAGAATGAAGAGAGGGAGATGTTCCACATCTTCCCTTTTGCCACCTGGATGCCAGTGAGAGCTTAAACTCCTTCTGGGTAAAAGTACTGTGCAAGGAAAGGACAGATAGCAGCCACTATCTCTGGCTGCATCAAGAGAGGAGGATGGGGAAGGAGAGGATGTTGCAGCCCTCGACTGCCATTTATTCCAGCACTAAAAGAAAATTAACTTTCAAATCCTAATGCTGAAATACCTATTAAAAAGAGTACTAAACTATGGCAGAAGAGTGTCTGGGAGGTAGGGCTTTTTGGATTAACCCAGCTGATTTTTTAATTTATTTTTTACTGCAAATGAACTCTCACTGGCTTTCTTTAAAGGTCACCCCTTCTTTTTAAAACTACTGTGCTAGAAAAATGCTTTTAAGTTTCATCTGCTTTGTGTCTGTGAATTTTCTAAGCCCTGGGTTTATTTTTTATTGGAAAATGGTCTTGGATCATCTCTGAGTTAGAAATCTTATTTTATTTATCAGGTGCATGTGAGAAAGCAGTTATTTAACTCTTTGGAAACTATTTTTTTTGGTTGCTCAGCACCATGTCTTTGGATCTCAAACTGTGAACCAAATCCTACCTGCTGCATTTTCTATTCCCCCGACCACCCATCCTCTGCCAGCATCTCATCAAGGGCCCTGAAGCTCCCTGTCTCATCTCCTTGTGTCTCTGCCTTGATGTACAGAGGGGGTTAAATGGGCTCTCCTGGTTTTGTTTGATTTCTAATGAGCTGTTATTTCCTCCTCCTGGCACTGTCAAGACCAACAGTTGCAGAAGGAGAGGCTTTTTCTCCTGCAACAGCCTCCATAGTTGGTCGAGGGGTCTGGAGGTGTCCGAGAGACACAGGCATTTTCACATCTTGGTCTCCTGAATATAATCAGTCCATGGGCTATGGATGTTCTTTGGCAAAATAAAGCTTTCAAAAATTTGATTGCAAACCCAAAAATGTTATTACATCCTTCTACACCTTGATATATCTCTCAAGAAAAAGCTCTGTGCTGACAAATAGCACCTAGAGAAGAACATTCATGTAGGGATGTAACAACTGAGTTTGCAACCTGAAATCCTTATTAGGGATTAGCCAAAACCTGTTGCCTGAGGATTACTATTAGACAAATATATTTTCAAAGGGTGCCCAAATCAGCTCATATTATCCAGTCCTTGTCCATACTCAGCCAAACCTTAAAGCACTAATTCTCACAAGATGTCTCAGCTTTAGGTGGCTCAGGAAAAAGACACAGCAGGACAAATGCCCACGTGAAATACATGAGGTACTCCTTCTCCCAGAAGAGCCCTACTTGTCCCAAACCCATTTCCTTGGTGTCTCCAAACCCATTTGCTTTGCCAGAGCCCTAGACTGAGCAGTGCTCCCCTCCGCAGGATGTTTCTGATGCTCCTGTGTCAAATTCCCTTCAAGAAAGCCATATCAAGTGGCTTCCCTGAACATATTGCACAAATTATGTTTTTATTGCTTACAAAGCAGCATTGCCTCAAAAGGACACTCCCAGGATGCTCTGTATGCAACTATCTCACACAATTCTTTTATATTTATCAACTTCCATCTTTGAACTAGTTAGATTTTTGTTTCATTAATCATATTAAAAAGCCATTCCTGAGTTTTATGCCTCTGATGGTTAGAATTACACTTCTGATTTGCATCTTTATTTATTTATAACCAGTTGATTCATGTTGCCACGTAAGTAATAATAGAAATATAAAAATAAAAAAAAAATATATATATTTAACGATCTGTCTAGACTGAGGACAGAGAACAAGTAAAAAAATCCCTATTTTTATTGTTAACTAAGCATATGATGGTATATCTTACTAATAGGAATTTGCATGTCAAGAACAGATGAGCAGCCAATATAGATAGATGTTAGTTTACTGAAATCAAGCCACTTCTCAATCAGTAAGGTCATGTATAATTTGTAGCCCAATGGAAACAGCAAATGTTGCAGTTAAACCCTGCTCTTGCAAAAGGCCTGGCTCTTCTTCAAAAGCTCAGCTCCCTGTGCTGTCTGGTGAGCACTTGGGCTCTGGGAACTGTCTGTCCAAGCTGAGCTGACCCTCCTGCCATCTCTGCTTCTTTCCACTCATATCTTTAAGGCATCAAATTTCCATCATACCAGTATTCTTCATAGCACGAGCAGAAATCAGAAAGCCACTGGTTTCACCAAAGGTATCTGGACCTTTATCTGCTGAGTGTTTTGCCTTCAAGAGGCCAGAAGTTGCCACAGGTGCAGCCTTCTTTGTTCATATGCTTTTAAGAATAGATCAGCGCTTTTGATCTGAATTGTACAGCAATAAAATCCATCTTCCTTGCAGAATAAAGTTCATGTTAAAACCAGACTCCAGATGCACAGAAACTCCAGGGAATATTGTCCATCCCAGCAACTTGAAAGCCAATAGACTACACCTGAAATTATTTCAACTTCAGAAAAGTCTGCCTTCCACAAAATTATGCTTATTTGCAGCTATGAGAAGATAGATATTTGTTATTGTTTCCTAACAATGGCATAAATTAGAAATGTTGAATAATTTAATTCCACAGGGACATATTTGAGAGGCCATATTATCCTTCTCCTCCAGAGGAGAAAATACAGTGTAAAACTGCATTGTTTTCTTGCTTTGCAGCATTAATCAGTTGTAATCAAGCTATCATCATCCATATGACTCAAAGGGTTTCTTGATATTTCATCTTCCCCAGGGAATGGTTTAATTCTCACACTGCTTTGCCATCTCATGGTCCCACCTGCAGCATGAGGAGGTGCCACAAACAGGAGGTGTCAGCCACAAACCAGCGCAGCTTCAGATGGCTCCTTAAACCAAGGTTGGACCTTGGACCAGATCATTGTGCTGGAACAGGTTAAAAGCTGGTGATGCCCAGCAAGAACTGGTGACAACCAGGCACCAGTTCATCTGGATGTGGAAGAAATCATCACCACATTCATGTTACCTTTGTTGAGAAGATGTACCATCAAAGACTTCCTCTGTGCATGATCATCTCAGGGCAATGCCAGCCTTTTGTGTTGCTGGGAATATCTTTTTGTTGCTTGGCCATATCTCCTTGCAGAACTTGGTCAGGAGGCTCAACCACAGCTTGGAACACACACATGGGTTGTTTCAGAGTTGTGGGGAGCACACGAGGGCTGAAGGTGGCTGCTGTGCTGCATGGCCAGGTTGCAGGGTTGCAGGGGCTTAGGAAACCCAATTTTTTTTCCAAGTCAGCACATCCAGTCTTGTCCCTCTGCTTGAATTACCTTAACATCATCACTGCTGCTTGAAACCTCTAATGCCTTTCCCCCTGTGCGAGCCAACTGGCTTCCCACCTACCCAACGTGCCGTTGTCACGTTCATCATGGTCACGGGCTCTGCATCTCCCTTTTGGCTTGTCACTGTTGCACAGGAAGATGCAAGGAATGGCTGCCAGGGCCAATTGGGCAGCCAGCACCCAGGTGGGCATGGGGACTGCCATCTGCCTTCCTGCAGACCCCTGGGTGGGAGCGCTGCCCCTCAGGGTGTCACACATGACCAAGGGCTTATCTCCGTCCCTGATGATACCAGGGTCACCTGGCCCGCAGGCATGAGTTTCAAAGCTGGCACCTTGCTGTTGGAAAGGGTAGAGCATCTCACACACCCTGCATTTTTTCCCTTGGCACATGTACACATCTACAGTATGGCATATGGTTCTTTTTCATTTGCTAACAAGAGACATCCAAAGATGTATATTGATTTATTGCCTACCGAAATGCACACTGTAGGATGGCTGCAATATCCCCCTGAATCTCCTCAGTCAATAGTTCCAGCCCCGTTGCAATGAGCAAATGGAGAAGGCTGTGAATTAATAACTTCCCTGACCTCCAGCCTCTGCGAGGCCGACCAGCCAATGGAGCAGTTAATCCAGTAATCCATTTTAGCATCTGGAAGGCAGCACACTCCCTGCCTGAGCCTGGGCCTACAAAAAAAAAGTGAACAGAAGGAAAGGCAAACTAATCTTATGGTCAGGGAGGGGAGGACTGAAATAGGGGAGGAGAGGGAAGGATTGCAACCCAGCAAGGAGAGCAGCAGGCTCATTTGCAGTCCCTGGCTGCACGATGCCTTCATCTTGCAAAAGAGGTTTGGGGCTTTATTTGTTCCACTGGGATCAGCTGGGCTTTGTGAGCACTCACTGCTGGTTTTTTGCATTGCTTATTGCTCAGGGAAAACTAAAGCTTCTTGCAGTGACCTCAGCCTGAATTGCTTCTCTCCTGCCCAGTGAAGTCCTTGACCTTTTCCTGCCAGATCAGCCAAGGGCACGGCGAAGCTCCCGCCCGTCCTGGGACCTCAGAGCACTTCAGCAGCCACTCAACTGCTGTTGATTTGGGAATTCTGCTTTCATACACTATTCCCAGTCACTTTATTGCTTTACCAGACTCTAACTAATCAGCTTGAAATTTCCTCTGTAACATTTAAATTTAAAAAAAAAAGAGGAAAGAAACTGGCTCACATATTCCAGCTGCGCAAAAAAAAAAAAAAAGAGAGGGTAAAAAATACATTAAATTCCTCATTTTAAAAGCGAGGAAATGGTTTGCTTTGCTTTGAACACCAGTGGTCCAGCTTTCAAATCCCAGTGTGAGGCTCAGAGGGGGTCAAGGATTTGCTATTCTCCCTCCTGTGAAATTTGCCTGTGTTGGGACAGAGCATGAGCTGCTGGCAGAGGGCTCTGCGCCGGGCTGGAGCACTCCCCACGGGCAGCAGTCGATTTTGCTCTTTTAAATTGTACCCTTCAGACCAGCCATTGCTGGGACTCGAATAGACACCCCTCCCGCCACACAGCACATTAAAGCATTTAGAGGAAGTGGGGGGGAAATCACCTTTTTGGGTTGACTTCCAACGGGATGCTTGGAAATTGGGGACTAGCTGCTACCACCTCTTCACAAAGCCATCTGCTGAGCACACACAAACGTGAGCTGGTGAATTCAATATCATAGATTTTATTAAAAATCCAGTCAGTGTATGGAGTCGGGCAGAAGCTGTTAACAGCATGAATAGACTTTCGGTAGCAGACAGAGCCCAGCTGCTTTAAGAAAAACCCACTCCATGTGCTGGGCATCAACTTGTATTATTTTGATTTTGGATTACGGTACTCTTTAATTAAAGGTCCTGACTTTATAATCCAATCAATCTAGATAAATAACAACTCTCTTTTGCAGATAAAGTTGTAGGCTTATCACTGCCCGACAGCCATATTTTAAAGAGGATCCATAAAATTACACAGCAAATCAGCTTACAGAGCATCTGGTCGCCGCAGCTGCGTGCAGGGAGAGCTCTGCACTTGTGCTGACAACCACATTTCAGCCACACTGTACCATCCTGGGCATCCGTCCTACCCAGCCCTTCTCCTACTGCCACCATAACAAAATTACTGCTTCCTCAGCAGTAATATACTCTCTACTACTCATCCCATTCATCCCACGAAACCTCTGTCTCAGAGTCACTGTAATTATAAGGGGGAGGTTACAGTGCTGGAGGATGAAATGTAATGCAATTAGTAGACTGTTTTACCCATTCTTCACCTTTTCCTGCCAAATGGCTTTCTTCTAATGAAGGGTATCAAACAACCATTTCATTGTGATTTAATTGAGCAGTTACTTGTTCCACACAGACATCAAGGAACAATTAAAGGAATGCTTTTCAGGGATGAGTGGAAAATGCAGCATACTGGATTAGCATACATATTTGTAAGGGATAAATCGTGCCAGCCCTACCTGTAACGCTTTCTTGTTTGCTAGACTCAGTCCTTCTCCAGTCCATGAAAGAGTTTAGAGCCTGCTCCAAAAGCAGCACGGCGGGATGCGACCCCCTTTCCTTCTGCTCTTTGGGCTCGAGGGGTGCAGAGGAGCAGTCGGGGTGAGAGCCACTGTGCTAAGGGAGACTCTGAAGGACTAATGCAAAGAGCGCAGGGTTGATCCCTTGTTTCCACTCCTGCATGCATTTTCTCCGTATAGCTTTGCAAGGAATTTGTCAGAAGCAAAAGCAAGGGCAAGTCGGGCAGCCGTGGAGGGGATGAGTAGGAAACTCCAGAGGGTATCCACAGAGCTGAGACAAAAAGCCCAGGCAGACCTATCTAAGCTAAACTTGCCCACGGATAGCACCGCTGTCTTGTTTCCTGGAATATATTACCTAGATGTAGCTGACAAAAATTAACAGAGGGAAAAAGACCATTCTGTAAGGCAATCAAACCTCAATTGCCCATTTGTTTTTGTCCTTTAAAAGAGCTAATAACATGGTAATTGGTGGAGGTATCTCCAGGGCTCCATAAGTGAAAGCAAGAGAGAGACTTTCCCACCATGAAATAGAGAGGCATATTTTTCTACCCAAATTAAAAGAACCCGTGTAGATTTCTACCTAATGCCCAACTCAGTGAAACCTTTTTCCTTTGAGTGCTTTGACTCTTAATGGTTCAGAGATTTTTGGTGTGATCATGGTAGAAAAGCATCCTCGGAATTCAGCTCTTGGCAAGGAAGGATCCAAGCCCACTGGAACATATCAAGGGTCAAAAATACACGGCAGCAATTTGTCCACCATGGCTATTCTTGCTTACATAATAGTCTGCAGTGGCAAGCACTGCTTTTATGTCCTAAACCTTGCAAAGTGAAGAGCCAGCCAAATGGAGAATATTCGGCTAAAGCACATTTTATCTTTTAAAATAATGTCCCTGAGCTCCCTTGTCTCCCTACTCCTGTCATCAAACTTGCATTCAAATTCACTTGCTTTAATAACCAGCCATTGTCACCCAAAAGGTATTCAAAATTTTGGACACAAACAGAAAAAATGCTTTCATCTTTCTCAAAATGTCCAAAGCAGACTCTGATTTGTTGTAATATCTGTTCATTTACTGAGCCTTATTTTATTTTTTAATTTTCACGTCTCTAGATGGTGTCCAAAAAATATAGAAACATCTGGAAAAAAGGTTCAGTTCTTGCACTGTGTGGACTCTGACTTAGAGTTTCTTTTCTGTCTCCCAGGCTGAAGGACTCCAAGGGACAGACAACACACTGTAGGTGCATGGGGCAGCAATCCTGAGAGTTGAAGGTAGATGCCCAAATTCTAGCATCTCTGAATCTTAATCCTAAAAGCATTTCACAAGATCACAGTTTGCAGAGGGCTTGAATAATCCCTACCACCACTAAATGTGTCTTCATGCCAGTGCCAGGAAGACCCTGAGATACCTGGGAAGCATAAACTTTTATTCCTCCATTATCTTTCACATTAATTAATATTATTTAAAGCCTGATCTGTTCTGCTTTTATCTTTTGCAAAGAACTTACAGTTTCATCAGGATCCAGGAGCTATAGAACAGTAAATTATCATTTTATTGAAGTGATTTGCTTTATCCTAAAGCAGGTTCTTAAAGAACAGTCTTTAAAGGTTAAACTCTGTGCCAGGGTAATATGTATATCACATTCCCGGGTGCCTTTTGTGTTTAAAAATCGACAGTTTCCATCTGTGAAAAGAGGAATTTAGACATGCTGATACTCTGACATTTAAATGTGAGCAGTGGAAGATAAACACAGTCTGACATAAAGTAAATGGGGTGATATTAGGGAAAGTTAAATTTCAAATATTCATGCTCCTGCTTCTACCTGCTGGGGTCCTGTGTACCAGGAGGAGCATTATGCATTAACACTGGCATGGCTCTGGGTCGGTACAACACACCCGTGAGCGTGATCTTTTCAAAGCAAAGGCTGTAAGCTCCAAAGTTCCAAACCTTTTCTGGTTAGTGATGAGTCGTACATCCCTACTTAGCAGCTAGCAAAGCTCAGAAGAAATTTCGGATGCAGGTCTCCGCCATGATCTCAGCTGCAAAGAATTTTACAGCAGATCTGGGCTCTGCCAGGAGCCACAAGCAGCAACTTTTAGCACAAAGCTTCCCTGCTCCAGCTTGTGCCTGTACCTGCAGCCCAAGCAGGTCGCTGTCTAGACACAGACACCTGCTGTGCCATTCTCCAGCCAAGGGAAAGTGCAGGTCTGAGTGGTGGTGAATACTTTAGTGGGCTGGCTGTGATGGGCTCTGGGCATAAACGAGGTCTGTAGGGAGCTGTAGTATCTCTTTTCTTTAATTAAGAGGGGGTTCCATCATTTGTTATAGGAGTTTCTGCAGTAAATAGTATTTTATAAGTGAAATGCAAGCACAGAAAGGTGTAAAATGTGCTAAAGAAAGGTGAAACTGTAAAGTGGTAAGGGGATAGCTGGGTATAACATCCCTTTGAAGCAGACCTAGTCTGGACTGATTTTGATCTTGTACCCAGATGACCTTGAACTAACCCAGGAAAATGTGGATTTGTGAATATTTTTTTAATCTCTGCCCCCTTCAGTAACCTGAGTCCCCACACAACTGTGTGTGACAAAACAGCTCTTTGGGATCTTGTCTGATTTTCTCTCTTCAGAGCCCCAAGGGTGTGTAGGCAGGTTAAATAATGCAAGAGCATCTGTAATTACGCTGTGCAGTTTCTCTGGAAACATTTGAAAAATATTAGCACATTATTCTTTTTTTTTTTTTCTTTTTTTTTTTTTTCCTGGCCTCTTTTTAAGGGGTCTAGAACAAATCTAATGGTTTCATGAGATATGTGACAACGTATAACATGAAAGAGATTTTTAGTGACTTTCATTACCCAAACTCAATTAGAGGAGAGTAATCAGCAGTCCCCTGCTGTGAGAAGTGCAGAATGAAACCTTGGCAAGATGGGACAGATGCAAGAAGAGAAACTCATCGTGGAACAAGCACAGAGATACTTGCTGCACCCCCCAAAGCAAACATATAGATTGCAGCATTAGCAACTTGCCTCCTCTGTTTTCTTCATCTAACCTGGATAATTAAACATAAATAGCCCCTCATTCTATTCTTTTAATGTTGATTTTAATGTCAGATAAAGTCCTTTGCTTGTTTCCTAGGAGGAGGAGGGAGGGAAATAAAGGCTTGTTCCACTTTTGTTTGTTTCTTTTGGTCCCACTGTAAGATATTCTTGGATTTTGCTGTGTGGTGTTATATCAGTGCCTGGGACTAACATAGTGCTGTTTGATGCCTGACTTGGGAATCTAATGAAATATATGATTCATTAGGTCTGCTGTGGCTGGTTCACACACATAGTGCTGGTCCCGGGCTTAATGCAGGGAGGAGAGGCAACAAGTGGTGTCACAAGCATTTCTATGGCAGGTCTAGCAACATAACAGCTCAAGAGAAGGAGCAAAGATGATAGCTTTAAACCCTGTCTGCTTCTCTTCCTCCTCTCTCCATGTGTCTTTTGTGCCTATTCATGTAACTGAATAAAAACAGGTGGGCAAACCATGTATCTAAAGCTCAGACGATCTCAAAAACAACCATTTCCAGCAATTCTGTGGCTCCAACCAGCTGGCCAGTCATGTGCACTCTCTCTCAAAGCTCTCAAAGAGCTTCTCACACCAAATTCCATACAAGGGCCTCTTGGCACCTAGTTTCCACCCTCCTTCCTCTCCTCTTTCTCATGGCTGTGGGATGATGCTTTCCTGGCCTATCGTTCAGATGCATGGCTTCTTTTGACTTTTCTCCATTAAGCAAGGCAGGGATGGAGGTTCTGTGCTTCCCTCTTTCCAGTCCCACCCCCACTGGTGTGGGTGAGCTGCCTGCCAGCTCCTGTGCTCCAGTTTCATCTCTCCTCTCACAGATATACCTCAGCCTCTTGGACAGTACATGTTTTGCCATTGCTTTGTTTGGCTGTTTGGTGGCTGGAGCTGTGCCTGCTCAGCTGCGCGCTGGCCTCAGATCCAAGGCTCTGTCAGAGCAGGCAGCGTGCCTGGCCCGGCCTGGCCTGTTTTAACTATTGTTAACTTGTGTCCTCTCCATCTTTACTGCATTTTAGCAGCCAGCCTCCTCTGGAGAAGCAGCCAGCACCCGGCTGTCCTGCCCATCAGTCCTTCTAGCAGGCTCCTGTCTTGTGCTATGAAGGGTGCATTGCAACGATCCCACAATGCAAGAAGGATTCCTCATCAGTCACCCATCTTTATATCTGATTCAGCTGCGTGAGCACCAGGGGAAGGCACCAAACCCTCACCTCCTCCCGACCCATTTCAACACTGCTGCATCCCATTGTTATGGAGTAGACTTCCAAAAAAAAAAGGGCTGCCCAGAGCTCCTGGCTTTCCTGGAAGGCTGGTGTTGGGCTGTATGATAGAAGAAGGAAGGACTGAGGGTCATTAAAGGGACACCTCCTTGGTGCACATCTTGCCTGGCAAGCAAGAGGCCACGTTACAAGGCTGCCATGTCTGTGCTTCTCCCCCACAGCCCCTCATCCTGCAGGTCTCTGCTCCACTGGGCACTGAGAGCACGGGAGAGGCACCACAACAGGGAATGGTACTGGGGGACATCCCCTCCTCTGCCTGTGAAACAGGAGAGCTGAGTTTTGGTAGGCTGTTTTCATTCACTAGACGCTCTGAACTATTTTGCTGTCTGAACTATTTTGCTGTCTGATGACGGCTGGAGACTGATGCCTGGCCAGACAGTACAGTCTCCAATTTGTCTCTGGCACACCTCTCTCATAAATTTAATTCTCTTTGCGAATGAAAACCAATACACTACTGCTAACAGAGGTAACCAGGTAAAGTACTTTGAAGAGGCATATGATGAGTGAATTCCCCCAAACAGCTCAGTCAGTGATGGCTATACACGCTGGCCCACACTCAGATATACTACAATTTTACTCGTGTTCAAGGATAATCTCCATTAGCAAAATGCATTCATGTCTAGAGCATAAATTCTTTTGCTGGGAACATGTCAGTCCACAGTCAGACGGTATTGCTGGCTTCTGCAGGGTTGGCTCAAGCACTTTCCCAAATAGGAGCAAACAGCGATCAATTTAGACGTGTCCTTGCATTATTGCAGGAGGGCAATAACACAACATCATGTTGTTCACCACCACTTCCAAGGAGCAGAGTGTAATCCCTACTACAAATCACTGCCTCTCACTGGGGTAAGGGGAGAAAGAACTGTCAGCTACTGGGAAATAAATGGCAATTTCTTTCTGATCCGTTTGCGTCTGGAGATTCCTTAAATGCTGTAGATTTAATTCTGCCCAAATGAGGAAAGCACATGCAGGTTACAAGAGAGACAGATAACTATTGATTTAAAATTCCAGGCAAGACTTTTGCTTTTATTCCCCTCATTATATTTTAAAGAACAAACCAACAGCATATGCAAATTGGCACCTTAGATTATTATCAGGGAAAACCCTACTGCATATATAAATGCACAAATGTGACTTAGCAGCAAGCATACTAAGGATATTGTACATGGTCACTGACATCCATTTCAAGGCTTCCAGATCACTGCATTAGTTTCACGGGGCTGACAGTTGCTGGAGTTTGGCTGAGTTGTACAATCAAAGTGATCTCAGGACTCACTGTTGTTGAAAGGGGCAATTCTGATGCTCTCTCTGTCCCCATTCTCTCCCCCCAGGGCTGCCTACAGGCTCTGGCCTCTGCTACAGATCAGATCCCTGGGTGGAAAAGCCAGTGAAGTTTTCTGCTAGTTCTGCAAGCTGAACCCACTCAATGAAAGGTCTCAGGAGGACCAGGGCAGGAGGAAGATGCTAGAGCTTCCCTTGGCAGCAATGAGATATTAGATCAGCTCAGTCATGATATAGAACAAAGTCTTCCTGTCTGAATTCTGAGGTTTAATCACCTGTGCAAATATACATCCCCCCATGCCTCTATCCTCCTCCTTGCAATCCCCCTGTCCACAGGGCACGTGGACTTGCAGGAAAGTGCAAACAGAAAACACAAAGACACGCACACAAGGAGGTTTAGCCCTGCAGAAGTGAGTTACAAAGCTTCCTGCTTTCCCTAAGAGGTGACTTCAACTTTATCCTGTAATGTTCCTCGACAAGATAATTTAGACATCTTAGCAAGCAATGACATCCATCCCATCACTCAGCCAGCGTCCTGGGTTCATCTGACACAGCAGTCTTCCTTCAGGATGTCTAATTCAATAAGTAGCAACACAAAAGAGTGGATGCTACGGAAGAAGATGGTATACGCAGCAATGCTGACATACAGCAAGACAAAGGGGAGCCTTTTGATGGAAAAGCTGAATGTTAGCTGTGCTATGCAGGTTTTTCAGTAAAGAAAAATTATTATTACTCAATTTTTTTACTATAGAAAAATCTATTTCCATTAAATACAGTAATAGCCTCACTGGTTTTTGGACTTTTGGAAGTTATTCTAGTAGAATGACATTAATTAGAGCATAAAGAACAATGTACAGAAATAATGGGCAGGATATTCCTCAGTATGTATCACATCTTTAAAGCATTGTGATAGAAAGGTCTGCACAACATTGTGGCTGAAGTGTCAAATATTAAAAGGTGCAAATGCTGGTCCCGAGTGCAGGATGCTGGATAAACTATCTTGGGACAGAAAGGAGATGAATTGGGTATTTAGGTCTCTTGCTAGCACATGAGGTGTTTTTTTTGGATAATATAAATAGACCGTATTCCTATGACATCTAGCACTCATCTGTTGACAGGAAATACTGGGATAAAACTGATGAAATAAAAATCTCTCTGCGAGATACCATTACAGCACAGTGAAGACCTTGTTCCTGCAGACCTAGCGTGGGCCATGCCAGCTGACTACAAGGTAGACTGCTCTCACCAAGAGCCTAAGCCAGGGACAGCCCCTGTGCAGCAGAATATTAACAGGTGAAATAGCAAGTGAATGTCCTTCAGCTCAGCTCCAAGCAAGCTGAAGGCTTGGAAAGGCACCGCTCACGAAGCTGGTGGTTTAGCAGCACACCCAGCATCTGCTCCCTGGCACTGATTGCTGCACAACCACATCTATCTTGAGAGGCGACAGGAAATTTATCGCCCAGCACCTCATCAAATCAAGTGTAATTCCTGACCATTTGCCAAATGGGAGTGATAACTGTGCTAAGTGCCTTGCAGGAGAGCCTTCTCCAAATCACGTTGTGTGGATCATGATCTCCTGTCAGCTGCAGTTATATATGACTTGATAGACGAGCTCTGCTGACCTGCTGAGAAAGGTCAGAGCTGTCTCTATTACACTATGGACATTTTCTGCACGTGGCACATTAACTTCCTGGATATTAAGTAGCTGTATCATGCGTTCAGTTTGCCAAACACAGGCCACTTGGTTTCTGTTAGCTAATTTCCCCTGGGATTTGTGATCTAGAAGAATTTGGTGCTTTTAAGCCACTCAAAACCATCTCTCTCCTGTTTTACAGGGCTTTTCCCAGAGGTCTTAAGGTGGGGGAAGCTCAATAATAACCTCATTCAAATATTCCTAGGTCCAATCTGTAAGTTCTCTACTCCTCATCCTTTATCCCTGAAAGGGCCCAAGGACAGTCAGTCCATCCATCCCCAGCCTTTGCTTTCAGGGACTGCAAAGGACTTCGCAAGGCCACTCTGGATAATGGGGGAGGGAAAAAACTTCATCTACCAAGACAGCTGTGCTTTAGCTGCAATGAAACACCTACTTCAAAAATTCTCATCTGGCCACGAAGTTTGCCCACTGCTTTGTGATTAATCTCAGGACTTCAAGCCAAAGTGATTATTCACCATATTCACCAGTGTAATACGGCTGACTCTTTGCAAAGCCAATACACAATCTTTGGAGATTTTCCAAAAGAGGTGAATCCTTTTAAAATGAATGCTCTGTATCTATAGGGGGGCATGTATAATACTCATAAATATATAGACTTACAAAAACAAGTTAGTGATTACCGTGAACTCAGCTCTCCATCTCCAACTCTTGCCAGAGACTTGCTAAATAGCATTGAATTCATAGTTGACATCCTCTAGCTATTCCCTTTAGCAACTGAAGGGATGTAAAGACAGTATTGCAGGGTAATCCCAACTAGTTGTTTAATGCACATCTGGCAACCTCTTAAAGCTAGTCAAGATGTACTGAACAGGTGGAAAACATTGCCAGACTATTGTAAATTTTCTTCTTCTGCAGGAGTACAATGGCAGCATTATCCTTGCGAGCTCTGGTACGATTCCCTTCCACATTCCCTACAGGAATCCTTTCTGTAATTGCAATAAGAGATGGAATGGACCCGTCGTAGCGAACCCCAAGGAATAAACAAGAGCCCTTGTCTGGGTCTTTGTGGGATGGTGGAGTGTACGGGGTCCCATTAAGACTGTCATATTCTAGCTTCAGTGTTGCCAAGAAATCCAGGTGATACTTGTTTGCACTTTGGCTTTTGGCTTTTGGATGGGAAGAGTAATTCCAGTCTTTTGAAAGCAGTTGGCATTCGGCAAAAATATGTAACAAAATACTTATTACAAATGTCAGATAAAGTGAGCTTTTCCTTGTTGATGTGGATGGAGACTGTGAGGGAATGGACGAGTTGTATTTTTAAGGGGCAGGTATATTTTGAATATGGTTTTGTTTCTGGTTCTGCTAATTCACTGTGCCTTTGGGGCGTGTTTTGTATGTTTCTGTCTTTCCCTCTCTTTTCTATTTAGACCATAAAATGTTCAGGGAAAGGATTGTTTTGCCTTGTATGTACTCAATATCTAACACTCACCTGAACCTCTTCATGATTCCTGTGGATCAAAAACGTCTATCTAGTATTGTGTCTGCAACAAGCTGCCAGGGGTAGAACAGTACTGAGCAGAAGGGTCCTGCTTTGTGATGAGGTACCCACAAACCATAATCATGGAAGAAATAAGACTATTTTAAATATAATTTTTTAGAGGTCTGGATTTGACAATGCCATCCACAGTAATGAAACCACAAACACTAGTGAAATGTTTCAGAATCCTCGGTTGCATAAAATTAGATGTTTTTCCTTTCCTCCCTATCAAACTTCAGTGAAAAGGGAAATCTCTGTGCCCTAGGAAATTTAGCTAAGAATGCTTTGAGCTGTTCCAGTACTTGTGTTACAGCTTGATGCCTACAGTCACAATTAATTAATATGTGTATGCATTATCTCCTACCAGGCTGGCTGAGAAAACACTTTTGAGCTTGGTATGTATTTCTGCTTCATTTGCAGTGGCTTCCAGCCTCACGCTCCTTCTCTAAATATTATATCTACTGATTTAATTTATTTACAGTTACTTCAGATGCCAAACTGATGGAAGATAACAGTGTGCCTTGGTAAAGCCAGTGGAGAATCTAGTCCTTCTAGCAATCTATGCCAGAATAACAGTGAAACATGGGTGTCAAGTTTATACAGATGTGGCATTTAGACCTTAAAATAATAGTTGCCTTTATAAAGGTAGTGAATTAAGTTAGATGATTGACTGGATCAGACAGATAAATGATAGATGATGGCAGACAGATTTGGCAGAGCATCCCTGATTTCTCTTTCACAGCTCTAAGTGTCACTGAAAATTGTTTTTAACATAATTTTGAACCTCCAAATCTGGAAATGGGTAATAAATCAGCTTGAATCCATCAGCAACTGGTCTTATGTGTGCATTCTGGCACTCTTTTTTGTGCCCCTCTGGTTTGAATATAGCTACCGTTCTGCAAAATCCAGAAGGAAATTTAGACATGATAGAAAAGGGGAAGTATTTAAGGGACTCAAATACAAATATAAGAAAAAAACATGTAAGTAGCAAGAAATAGGCATTAAGACCTGCCAGGAATCTACAAGCAAAACAATATATTAGGATATTGTTGATTTATAAAGAGCAAAATTTGGAAACCGTTTTGATTCCAAGTTTTTGGCCCTTCCTCTTGCCCACATGTTTTTCCTTATCCCTCTGCCTCCAGCTCCCACGCAACGAAGGAGGTGATGTACAGTGTGAACCTGCAATTCCCTCACTCCCAGCCCCACACTTTGGCCACATCTCAGCGTCAGAAGCGTGGCACATGCCTCTGAATATCAGCCATGTCCTACTGCAAACCACCTTCCCTGGCTTCCTGCTATGGAAACACATTCTCCAGTGCAGGTGGAAAGTCATGTCCCAAGAGGCAGCATCTGTCTAGCAGAGCCACGATACCCTGGATGGTTTCATCTCACTAGCTGTAGGTGCCTCCTTAAAGTCTATCCACAAGGCTCCTTCCAGAGTGTTTGCAGAGAGAAGTAGGTTTATGGAGTAATTAATTTGGCCCTAGAAGGTGTCCAAGACTGGTGAATTGAGTCTCCTTCAGGAGATGTTGATCTTTATGAGCTTCTGTGTAAGCCTCTAGCTAGCTGGCTTAGATGAGGTGCTTGAGTTACAGATGGCAGAAGTTAGGCAAGAAACTGGCAGATGACATTAAGGCAGGTATGTGGGCAGGATTTCTAAAATACACAGACACTGATGGATTCAGATACTCAGTGTGAATTTTAAAAGCACCTCCCCATTCAGCACCCATTCCTGCAATTTAATCTTGCCTGACTTTGGAGGATTACTCATACTTTTGAAAAATCATAGATCATACCAAAAAAAAAAGGCTCCTTTGGTCTGCAGAGATAATTGTTGCTCAGACTCATACTTGCTAACTGTCCCAGCTTGTTCCAGGGCCTCTGAGTTTTAGGGTAACACCACAGAAAGGATTACAGATATCCCTTCTTATTACAACGGCATCAATCATGCTCGCTCCAGAGTCTCTTTATGCTCTGAAGCTGATTAGCTGTTGAAATAATCCAGCTTTGATGGCAAGCAATTCTTTATTAATACTGCAACTGACTGCTTTGCTTCCATCATTTGCTTTTAATGGATCCCATGCCTCTTTGTTCCTTCTTCTGCCTGTGGAGCTCTCAGAAAAGTTTGGTGACTAGCCATATGCTGGATGCATTTCTGCTGCATGAAAACAAAGCCTAAAATGCAAATGCTGCTGGTTGTGGTCTGGTTTTTAGGATCTCTTCAAAGTGTAAACATGATCTGGCAGTCCTTCTCCTGCAACTAGATGCTACACAGGGATTTGCTGTAGGGATGGGCAGACTGTAATTGCTTGCATAGTCTCCATCTATTCCATCTTGCATGAAGAAGGACTGTCCCCAGAGCTGGCACGCCTCTCTCGTGGACTCAGGAAGGTTCTGTGCCTACGACTCATGATCTCAAGAAGAGATAAGAAGATCAGCAATAACCCCACTTCAACTAGAAAGGGATGGATTTCAGCAATAGTAATGAGCACACCGGAGAGGCAGAGAGACACAGCTAATAAAAAGATGCACCTCACACTTAGCAGCGCTAACACACAGCCCCTCACCAAGCCTTTTCCCTGCCCACACCCCTAGCAACAGGTAAATGAGAAGGATAATATGAAAGGATTAGATCTGTAGCCATTAAAAAAAAAAATCTTTTGTCCTACATAAGTTCTTTCATTCTTCATCAGTTGCCTCAAAGATTTCCTTTAGATGTAGCAAAATTTCTTCTGATGTGGGCAGAACTGAGCCCAGGGATGGGTTCTCCTTGAAACTTCACTGGACCCTACAATGGTTTTGCCTTCGCTTTATGAGACACAGCAGCATTTCTGTAGATATTACCAGATCACAGAGTAGGCTCTGCTGTCACTGCCTTATATTTGGGGAAATAGTGGAAAAAGGTGACTGCTGCTTTGTCAGGCAACCAGTAGCCACAGTGGGAATCTCCTGGGCTTTAGCTCTGCTGTGCTGCCTGCTTTAAGCACTCACCGTATCTTTAAATCAGTTTCCTCTTAAACCGAATGACGAATTATGTGTTTAGTGAAAATATTTAGTTTAAGAGCCTCAAAACTTTGTCAACACACTTGACAGTGTTTTGGAGAAATAAAACTACCCAATGATACAATGTCTCGTTTATATGTAAATTGTGAAGAAATTAGGGAAAGCAGAGGACTGCCATTACAAACATTACATAGATAACAAGTATTATGTGTATTTGCTTCCCTAAAATAATATTGCCATGTTTCAGCTGGGTTTATAAAAAGAAACAAGTGTTTTGGGTGTGTAACTTGCTGGCCTGATTCTCAGAGCTCAGCGTGGCTTCAAAATCAGGTTCCTTTCATGTGCCTCAAAGCTGGGCAGCAAGAATCATCAGCCTTTTTTTAAAAATAGAAGTCTTTGATATGAAATATGTATTCAAACCTCCCACTGATACCAAGAAGAGCTCCGTGCATATATTCCAAGGTAAAAGAAAGCTCTCAGCTACAGCACGCTCAGGTTTTCTGGTTCTGAAATGAGACATTTTTGCAATGTTAAAACAAAGAGGATGGGGATGGAGAGATCAAACCAGATCAATACTTCACCTGTGGTGGAACTGGAAGGTACATTTGCAGAGGTGAGAGGGTGGTGTGTTCTAACCCAGGAAGACAACCTGTACAGCTCATGAGGCACGAGCTGCAGGGCTCAGAATAGCTCCTAGTGGAGACCAGTAAAATCTGTAGGACACAGATAATATTGCCTGAGGGCAATAATAACAGAGAAAAAATGGCCATAGAAAACATGTTGGGTTTGTCAACTGTCACCATCAGTAGCTTTCCAGGGTTGTCTGTCTGAACAAAACAAACATTTCCAGATTGCAGGAGTGGAAAACTCATAATAGATTCAGGTTATTGTGCAGGGCAATGCCAGGCTGGGCTATTTTCATTTCCATCTTCAGATGAAATAGAGTAGAGAACAAGTCTCTGCCAATTTAACTTCATCATAATCCCATTCAGTTACTCCTAGTACATCTGGGAGGTTGAAGATCGCAGCCATCAGTGGGGCGATCTGTTGCCAAGAGCAATTGTCTCATCATATCTGGTTCCAAAAGGCCACGAAGGTTCACAAGTCTGTTAAACGATCACTGCAGCATGATAGCTCTGAAGTTAATTCCAGAGATTATAATCACATGAGGCAAATACTCAAAAATTGGCCATGCCTGTAACCTCACTATGCTACTCTGGCATTGCCTCAAAGTGTGACTTGTTATCGTTGGAGTTCAGGGCGCAGAGATGAGCCATCCTACCCTGGGTATACAAAAGAACTCATCTCTTAAAAAAAAAAAAAAAGAAAAAAGACAAACAGCTTGAATTGATCAGCTGAGTGACTACTGTTGCCCCAATTAACTGTGTGCTCGTACCAATCAATGTTTGGCAGAAAGCTGCCAGTTCTTTTCAAGTATTGATAACACAGAAGGCTATTTCAGAAAGGTGAGGCCACAGATGCATGGCCAGAAGTCACTGATTTTTGTTGCAACTGGAATGTGAAACAAGAAGTTCTGTGCAGCCTAAATTCTGTTCTGAAGAGAGGGCAGGAGCAAGAGGAAACACATCTCATACCAGGATTTTTAAATAAACTGTTAATAAATAGAAAGGGAAGTTTTAGAAGGTTTAGATTGGATGTTAGGAAAAATTTCTTCACAGAAAGGGTTGTCAAGCATTGGAACACGCTGCCCAGGCAAGCACCTGAATCACAGTCCCAGGAGGTATTTACAAGATTTGTAGATGTGGTGCTGAAGGACATGGTTTAGTGGTGGACTTGGCAGTGCTGGGTTAATGGTTGGACTCAATGATCCTAAAGGTCTTTTCCAAGTTAAATGATTCTATGATTCTATAAAGGATCTAGCATTTTCCTGGGGAACAAAAATACTGCATTCGTATGACTTTGGCCACTGACTTTCTAAATAAATCCCAGTGTCTCCTGAATGTTAGTAATAGTGCTGTTTCTTTATGAATATTGACTTAGACATTTGGTTCTTTTTTTGAAAATTCAGATATATGCTGTGTGTTCTGAAAATCAAGTGTCTGTTACTACCTGTTTTTGCTTTATACTCAAGGATGACATAGACTGTTAAGACTATCTATCTTTGGAAAGGCAACAGTTTATTTAACAATCTTACATAGGTTACACGAGTAGCATTTTTCTATGGAAGGGTGGTCATTTTAGTAAGAGGAAATATATTTTAAAAAACAACATAGAAGACTGTTTTATTGTGGTGTTCTTCAGCACAATAAAATTCTCTATAACACAGAGGATTTATTAATTATGTAACCTCACCTGGAAAAGTATTAAAGTACTAAATTAAGAATCAGGTAAAGAGAATCCCTGCCGAGATGCTGAGATAATATCTAAGGATATTAAAAATGGATATTTTACTTTTTCCCCCAATATCTTGAGAGGATCCTATTTCACATTTTGTTTACATGGAGATGTAAAGAGTAGAGGAAGCAACAAAGAACTGCAGCAGTATCAGTAGGATTCAATTGATCTAACTGGCATGATGAAGAGGCTCTTGTAGAGTCAATGCAGGAGAAATTTTTCTGAGCTATTAGAGAATAAAATCCAAATCAATTGGTGACCTATAGTTTCAGGTCTCCGAAAATAGGTAGGTGTTCAAGACAAGTCTGACTCTGGTAGTGTATGAAACCAAGCAGTTCTCAAGTGGCCGGAGATTTGTATTGGTCTTTTTGTTATGTCTTTGAAACCATTAAAGTGGACCACATTAATGCATGAGTCATTGTCCAATGCTCTGTCCTTGGCCTGCTTTGGAGCAGAAGTCACTCACATCCTGGTCACAGCAAGTTCTCTCTGTCCAGATGACAAGCAGTGACCCAGGTGCAATCTTCCATAAACAGCATTTAAATCCCTCAGAAGACGAGGCAGTTATTTGTGTTTCTTAATGTAGTGAGAATCCCACTTAGGTATCATTTTATCTCAAGTGTTTAAGGGCTTCAGTGAGTCTTTAATAACAGGCAGTCTTTAAATGGGTCTCATAGGGAAGACTCAATTGTATTTCCCAGTACAGACAGCAAATCCAAAGATCACTGTTTTGTTTAAAGCGTTTGTAAAACCCTAACACAAGGGTTTAAATGGTGATCAGATGATGGAGAGAGCTTTGGACAAAGCTTGAGTTTCATCCCCAGGTAACCATAGCATTGATTGTCTCACAGAGAGGTCTGCCCCCAAGGACAGCTGGAGCCCCACTGTACAAGGGTGCAGTAACAATCCTGCCTCCTTGCCTGCCTTATTTCTGCTTTCATGGGATGCTTTTTTCTCTTCACACTTCTTTTTTTTCCTTCATCTAATTATATGTATTTTAAGGAAAACAAAACACTAGAGTGAATCTAATTACAAGGAGTTTATTGACTTGAACTTCATTCACAGCAGACTCCTAACCCCCGACATCTTCCTGACGAGCCAGATGAGGCTGAGAACTGTTTCTCCCTGTTCTGAGACACTCTGACCCCGATTTGATTTAATTGGTCTCTTGCAATAATCAAGTACTTGCCGAAAGCCAGTTTAAAGGTGCTACCATCTGATTTTTTCCCCAATAGAAGGATTAACCCCATTAGCAATGAACTCTGGGCTGCATGTCTGTAACCTTACAAAGGAACATAATCCTGTCTCACTCCACCAGCTCATTTTTTCTTCTGCAGTAAATACAAATCGTTAAGAACCTCCATATCCTTCATCATAGTTTGGGCCTGTCTTTCCCTGGGGTGGTCAGAAGCAGGCAGTGATCCCAAACATGCGACATCCAGGAATTGAACCACTGGAAAGGCTTGCCAATTCCTTCTGGTTTCTCTTTTTAAAATGGCACAGATATTATTTCATTGCTCCTGGCTTCAGGCTGTGGGCTGATGCTCAGCTCTGAGGAGGGCTGAAAGGCAGCGGAGCAGCCATTTTGCAAGGACATGGCGAGACGTGGCTTTCAGTCACTGTTTGGGTTATTTCTTCTTCCCCCAGATTACTGCCTCTTCCTCCCCAGCCTGTCTATGGGATGGCAGAACAAAACCCCATTTTCCTTTCAAAATCTCTCAGAAATTGGCTTTGCATATTTTAAGAGGGTGAGTGTGGAACAACTCTTCACTCTGTTCCCCTCAGGCCAACCTGAGAAACATCCCCGGCTATGCACCTTGGCCTGGTCCTGCCTCCATCCCTGTCAGCAACCATCCTCCTTGGTCATGGCTTCGGAGCATGCCCAGGGGACACCAGAGTGCGGCCCAGATTTGCTTAGGTGGCTCTTTTCCTGCAGCTTAAAAATAAATATTGAGATTTCAGTTGACAGGTTGTCGTCCAGCTGGGATGCAGCCAATCTTGCTGCTTGGTGCTGCCATGCCAGGGGAGCCAGAGGGCCATGGCAAAGGGAGGGAGCGGTAGGGGAGGCCTGGCTGTGGAGTTTACCGAGCAAGTTTTTCAACATCTAAGTTGTTTTTTAAAAGCTATGAGAAATAATGAATAATTAGGAGAGATGGAGATGTTCCAATTACTAATGAAATTATATGCTTTGTAGATAAGAACAGACACTCATAAGGGTGTCACACTGTATAAGGAACAGAAGGTAGACATCTCCAGCAGGCTAATTTTACACACTATAATGCCTTCCTTATCATTAATAACACCATCCTACATTTAAAAAGTGCTTCTCTTCCCAAAGGACCCCAGACTGCATTGTAACTGTCAGCCTAGTCCTGAGGGCAGATACATTGATACCAATTTTAATAAGAAATTTATCAGATTCAAACCAGAAGAGGGTGATTCCTTTTCCCAAGGCTGAAACGCAGCCTCTGCCAGAGTGGGGGAAAGCAGCAGCTTAGTCCCAACATCTCACAGCTGGTTAGAGGAAACTGGCTTGGAAAAATGCTGATGGAAAGGAAAAGTCTAGTGTGTAAGGAGCATGCTGGGCTTTCTGCTGGGCTCCTGGGTGAGAGGCAGGGCCCTGCACTTCACTGGTTCTCAGCTCATAGGATCAATTAGCAGTTTGGTTGTTCTCACCTTCCCTGTGCTGAGGAAAGGAAGGTGTTGTTGATAAATATTATCTAACAGGAACCTGGTGCTGATGAGGATCATACTTGTTACCTGACAGAGGGATGTGAGTGGAGAGGTAGCACATGGGAGGTGACACATGGATGTCCACCCGCTCTTGGCGGTGTGAAGTGCCACAATCCCCGGCCAGACTAGAAGTGTGAAGACTTTGTTCTTGAATCCCAAGAATATTCATTAGGTAAACTTATTCAAAAATTACAGTAACCTGTCGCTTATTGCTTGCCAGGGGAGGGCACGGGGTTGTGGAGTGTGGTTGTGATGCCACCAGGATCTTATATGGGATTCTGCTGCTTTCAATACGCTGAAGCTGAGCAGCTACACTGAGTGTGAAAGTCTGCCAGGGTCGGATTGAAATCCTGTCTCTGTTAAACTTGAGTATTTTTGCCATTGATTTTAGTGAGGCCACACTTTTCACTCTTGGCCTTTTTAGTTATTGGAGCAAAACACAGTAGAAGACCCTAACTACTGCTGGGTGGAAAAGAAAAAAAAAACTTGTATTGGTTTTGGCTTGAAAGTTCCAACATTTGCTGGTGAATTTAAAATAGAAAATCTATTTGCCATATGTTCAATTCCAGAAAAACTACGTCTCTGGAGAACCTGCTTCCTTGGGTTGCTTTGGATGGAGAGGGACTGCTTACAAATTTCTTTGCTTTTCCCTCTTCTGTTTTACTTCTCACATTTACCATTAAACTAGCATTGACATTTCTGTACCATCTGGCTTTTTTTTTGTTGGGTTTGTGTTGTGGTTTTTTTTTTTTTAAGGGACTGGGGGAAGAAAGATTCAGGGTAAAACCAGAGTTTGTGTTGCTAGACCAGCAGTCAAGGAAGTGAACAGGGGGAACCTACACTGAATCACTTTTGCCAAGGGAGTCAAGGTTTCAAGGAGAGGTTTTAAGTCTTGCAAAAAGGAGAGGAAATCTCCACATGTCTGAAAGGTGGGTTGGTTCTGGCACAGCTAGACATATTCTCCACAATGGCTGCTTCAGCAAAGAGGCACAGTGGTAGACAGCCCAGGAACTGCTGACATGCAGGTTACTGCTTTATTCATCTCTCTAGAGGCCAAGAAATATTCAGACAAATAAGGTTGTCCATTTTAAGGGCTAGAAGAAAGTTTGAAATCCCTCTGGACCTGCAGCCTCACATGTTTTAAGGTAGAGGTTGGTATGTTTGAATCAGGCTACTGTGAAGGGAGGGAATTGGACTTGCTGGCAGGGAGATTTCTCTGTGCTTCTGTTGGATTCATCTTATTAGGATTTGGAGCCTGGGAGAGGCTATTTCCAATTAGGAGAAGTTTTCAGCCTGGAAAGCAATGAAATAAGATTTCTGGTGAACACTTCATGCAAATAGTTTGTGGCATTCGTAATCTTATCACACAGTTTCTTGCAATGTCTCACATTTCCCAGACAATTGGGTTTTTTTCCTAACTTATACCAAACAGCTTAAAAATTCAGTCTGCCCTTGCTGACCTTGTGCAGCTGAGAAAAGAGGTCATGGCTGACATTGTCAGCTGCAGTGATTTTAGATACAGCGTTGGACCGTTGTGTAAGCAGAAATTTATCCTTTTTAATTTGGTTAGAAGAGCATGTTAAACGCCCAGAGAAAAAGCCTGGGTTGGAGCCTGGCCAACCGGTGCACATTCAAAGTGACTTCAGCAGGGGCAGAGCTGGGGGGCTGACATCAGCCTGGCCAGACAAGACCATGCGTGCATTGACACACAGATCACCCCCGCTTCACTTCGGGGATGACAGGAGAAGAAGACATATGAGCCATGAACAATATCGTATATTGATCCTTCGCAGCATGTAATTTATGTAAATTGCACTTAATGTATGCAGATAGAACTGACATTTTCTCCTGGACTGTCTATCTCCAAAACTTTCCCAGAATGATCAGATTATGACTCCACAGAGCAAGAGCATCTCTTCTCAGTCCCACAGACCAGGTAGTTGTTTGTTGTTGGTGCGAGCAATTTAGTTATTAATTCCCAGGGTTAATACACAATATCAGGCCATTACACTGCATTGTATCACACTTACTGAATAACATTACATGTGGTTTATATTTAATTTCAAATCCATTTCTAATTTTGCTGCGGTGGAGTTACATGACCGAACAAGGCTGTGGATGTTATCTGCTGTGTTTGTATTTCACTGAGTGGCTTCAGTTCATCTTTTGTCTGTCTTTTCCTCCCCAACTCCACTATTCCTTTTATGTCCACACAACTACCTCCAGGTAAATATTTGGTAATCAATGTTCTTTGTCTATTGCAGGCCTTCTGCAATAGAGACTTCTTATTCAACTGTCTTAACAACTAAGTAAACCACATAACAACAATGAGGGGATTTAATCCTATTCTACATCTTACTGTTTGGTTGCCTTATAACGCTTCCTAAAGAGACATTGTGGGCTGAGGCATAACATGATGTTAAGAAAAAGAGCTATAGACCTACATGGGGCACGGTACTAACCAAGTGTTTTAGGATCTAAAGGACTACACAGAGATTTAGAGGACCTGAATGAATGCAGCTGTACTGCAGGGTTTTCTTCATGCTCTTAGTCAAGTCACTCAAACATTAAAGTCCTGCAGCAATTCGGGAGTACTTTCAGAAGTGATGTCAACCCTTAAGAGTTCACTGAAGCCTCACTGGAAGCCAGTGGGATTCATTACCCTAATCCTTCACCCGCTGAGACACCTGAATTTCATCCAGATTTCTGTGTTGATCTGTGGATACAGGGATCTCACTATTCAAGTTACACGGGGGCTTGTAGAGCAATGCAAACAGCAGCTTTGCTGGTAGTGGTCAGGGAAGAGTGGCTGCAAGATGCTCATCCAGGGTCTTCTGCCTGGATGAAGCCAGATTGTCAGGACAATCCCAAATTCTGCCTGCCTGCCTCTCATTGGCCAGAATGAGAGAAGACAAATCTTCCCTGGCAGCACTGAAAAGCCAGACCCTCCCCTGCAGTTCTGGTGCATGAAATCCAGCGAGTGAAATGAAACGAATTTGTTTCTCCTGTGAAAATCAAACCTAAAATATTTAACAAAGCACACTAAATAGGGAAAAAGCAGGACAAGGGTAAAGTTCTGCAAGCTCAGCACTGCAAGACAGGAATTTGAGGGAGTGTCTACGCTCAGATTAGGCAGTTCTGGGTCTTTAGCCTTTTAAAAGTTCTTTCAGTTTTCACAGTCTTTATAAAACCAGTTATTTCCCTCTTATCTGCCTCCCTTTAAATTCATGTTGTTTCCAGTCCTCAGTGCTAGGGAGAATGTTTGTGCTGGACTGGGCAGGAGCTGGGCAATTGCTGAAAAGGCTCCTGTAAGTATTAACAATAATAATGTGCACTTTATAACCATGGTTAGTATTAAAAGACATTTGACAAACACTGGACTTGGAATGAAAGGCTTTTAAAGCCCCAGCCAAGCTATTTGCAATTAGAACACAGTAATGTACATTCATTTTGTATGTAAGTTGAGCTCACAAAAAATCTCCTTTTTTGTCCATTAACAAAACCACAGTATCCCCATGAACAAGTCCCCTTAATCTCACAGTGCATAGTCTGTGATCTTATCCTTAGAAAAGCTGTGCAATGTCATGCAGCTCCAAGAGAAACAAAGGCAAAGTCCAAAGGAAAATGGACTCTCTCCCAGAATAAATAGCACTGATTTGGGGGCACACCAATATTTGAGGGTTGTTGCAGCTTGAATGAAGTGTATGATGCATTTAGATCCCAGAAAAGTGCAGAGAGCTCAAATTCCTCCTGCTCCTGTATGAAAATGAACAGAAGTCAGAATTAAGGAGTTGAGCATGAGCAGAGCAGTGACTCCGTTACCTCTCCCTGTCTTGAGCATCTGTCCATGTAGGCTCAAAAATAGAGAGCAAGAGGCAGAGTGCACAGAAAGGAAGTGTATCTGATGAGGCTTAGGGCCTGCTTTGCCTTTGTTTCACTCTCCTTATTACAGGATTTAGATTTATTTTCTAATCTCAGAAGTGTGTATGAAAGATGCAGGAATCAACCTTTGCTCCCCAAGCAGATCACCCTGGAGGAACCAGAGTCTGTCTTTAGTCTCCTCAGGCTCCCTCCCACCAGACAGGGCATGTGAGCCATAAGACCGAAGGAATCCTCCTGGGCTGGGGTGACCAACCCCAGCTGAATTACATAGACCTGTCCGTAAATGCATCCAACAGCCTGCCCTCATTACTGCTGTGGAGACTTTCCAAAAACCCTTGCCTCTGATGACTAAAAACTTTCTAACTTCTAGACTAAGTCTGTCCTCATTGGATTTTTTGTCCTTTAGCTCTTCTTACACAAGGTCCACCACGCATCCAGCATGGTTCAGGCAACAGTTATATTCCACCTAGGCTTTCTCTTACAACATTCCCAGTGTTTTTCTTCTCTTGAAAAACAGGTTGTTTGTATTCCCTGGTCAGGCAGTAGAAGGAAGTAGAAATGTTCCAATCTGAATGACTTTCCTGAATGGAGTCTTATTTCATTTTCTGGTTGTGGGGTCACTATGAAGGCTTACAGCCAGCCAAAATGAAGCACTGGGCAACAGAAATCAGGCAGGCTTTCAGCTGTTTAAATACAATTCATCCTGCTCTTTTGGGTAAACTGTGTTGTGTCCTTTTCATAAATGAATATTCATGGATCTTACCAAGTGGAGAGTTGCCCAGATAGCCTTTGGTCACAGGCAATTTCACTGAATTTCACTGAATTTTTTAGAGTTGGAAGGGATTGTAGAGATCATCCAGTCCAACTCCCCCGCCGAAGTAGGATTGCCCATGGCTAGAGCATATTACTCAGGACTGCATCCAGGTGGGTCTTGAAAGTATCTCCAACCCCAGGTTGACCTCCAAGTATATGTTTGCAGTATTGTTACTTCTGTAATAAGTAGCCAAGGACAAATTGCAAAGAAGGCAGAGAAGAACCTGACTCATTCCCATCCTTAAGCAAAACATCTGTCTTGCTATTGTCAGATGAAACCAAGTATTTATTTTTGCATATTAAGAAATATAGAGAAAAAGTCCTTGTGGGGAGGGTTGTCAGCTCCCCAAGGAAGTTATTAGGTTGGACTTAAAAGGTTTTATGGGAAAAAGTGCTTTATCTGCCCCCAGAGCACCATACTAGCCCCAGTGTTGTTCCAGCTATTTTATCTGTCTGTCCTTACAGGTATTTCAGATAATTTACCTGTACAGCCCGCCTCAGAACTGCTGTTATTTGCGAAAGCATTACTCTCAAAAGCAATATTTCATCATTACTGTAAAACATCATCCTTGCAATTATCGGCAAGAGTGTCTGTGGGGATCTTATGGGAAACATGGTGACGCCTGAAGCAAACCCCAAACCCTAAACTTGGTCTCATTAGTGCCTGGTGTGACATGACACCGTCTTACCCCTGCACAAAAGGAATGAGAATTTGGCCTTTACACCATCTTATCGGTGGGCACTGGATTAGCTCACAAGATAAAAGAGGTTGGGGGGATCTTCATTACAAAGATATATCTTCCTTTTGTAAATTGTGATTTAAAGTAAAAAATTTTTCATTTGATTTTAGTCACCTGTCCCCCTTGTCCTCTGGAAGCAGTGAAGAGAGAAAAAACAGGAGTGGTGGGAGGCAATATCTAAAAAAGAAATCAGAAAATGGGAAAACATCCATCAGAATGGGAACACCTGACTTCAGGAGGGAAAAAAATAAGGTTTAAAATTGGAAAATCACCTTGACAAATTTCAACCTTCCGCAGCCGCTGCCTGAGGAAGGAGTTTGCAGGAAATCCTTTGCTCGCTGTTAGGTACATGCACAGAGATGTAAAATCAGTTAAAGACTGTTACCCTTATCTGTAACCCTACCCAGAAGTGTTAGCTGCAAAAGGGCTCCATCTGCTTAGACTCGGAGTTGACCTTCCCTAAAGAAAAGGCTTTTAGATACAGAGATTTTGTTTCCAGATTTCTTCTCATGTAATTTTACAGAATGACTTTACCAAATGGGGAGCGCGTGTGATGGTTTGACCAAATGAGAAATGCAGGTAGTGATGGCTGTTCCGCCGTCTGGTGTTATACAGTGGAGACACACACAAAGCAGGGGAAGGAAGGTTATCGCTGTTATCAAGACATCACCGATGAGTACAGCAATCACAGCAAAGCCTGACTGACATTCTCAGCAGCTCCTGTACTTAAATGAGCACAGATGTAGATACGGGAAAAGCACATAAGCAAAGGTAGCTCCAGCTCAAATCTTTGCAGTGTTGCAGACAGGTTGACTGACTATGCCCAGTCATCTTCAGGCAGGTGGCTTACTTGCTAATTGTATGCAAAACTGTCAAAATGAAAGCCAACCAAAGTTACTTAGAGTGGGATGAAATGTAAAGCTTCCTGTGACATTTATTCAGAGGAGGATATTGTTTTCTGGGGCTGCTTGCTTCACATATCTCATTTTTGAACGAAACTGCACTTCACTGCGTCTCCCACTGAGTTAACAATTTATGACAATTACAGTAATTATTCTGCTATAGTAGCAATGCTGTTACCCAAATATGTTCAAGGAATAGCTTTACTTAAATGAACAAGAATACCACGAACCTGCAAAAACACTTGTGGATTGAATCATTTAATTCTCTGATTCTGTTAATTCACAGTATTGAAATACTGATAACGCTGTTCATTAAAGGAGCAATAGAAAAGTAGGAGACGATTGATACTTTGCTAATGAAACAAAAGCTTTGCAGTCGCTCTGGGAGAACTCCGTTGCTCGATATGTGAATGTATGTCTTCTCTGCAACCTGGCAATTCCCCAAGGTCAAAAACCAAACGCAAAGGGAGCTCTAAGGCTGGGTCTGGGATAGAGCCAGGAGTCCTTCTTGCATCAGCAGAGCGAGCCTGCACAGTCACACCTTGCTCTGGGCAGGCTTCCATCCCAACGCCTGGCTTTGTGTCCCACTGGAGAAGAGCCTGAGTGGATGGAGGCTGCCCACGACTGCCCACTGGACTGTATGCACATCTCCAGGTCCGACTCCTTCTGTATTTCTTGTGTCTGCAAAACACTGAATAAGTTGTTCCTTCAAAGGCAACAGTGGGAAAGGGCTTCTCTTAATAACTAAATTATTAGATATGCCTCTGTTTGGTTTGTAGCATTCTTCCATCCTTATCACAGCACTTTTCCATCTCTGAGCAGTCTGTATGACTCCTCAGATGACGGATGTTTATTCCTGAGGTCATGATCTTTCAGCCAGGATTTTACACAGAGCCTTTTTCTTCCATTCCACCTTTGTATTTTAACAAGAAGTTGTGTCATGAAAAGGAAAGAATGATACCAAATACTCCACTTAATAAATGGAAACTTAGCAAGGGCACTAGAGTATGTGACTACTTCATAACATCCAAATTATGCTGGAGGTGAAGCAGGGAAATTATTCTGAAGGGGTCCACTTGATTTGTTGCCAAGGTCAGGACTGTGGCATTCTGATGAGGAAGTGGCTGCTTGAGTTGGTTTGTCAACTATTTACTTCAGGTTTAATGACATCTCAGTGTTATTTTTCCTTTGTTCTTGAGTCATTTGCTGTTTGTCACACTATTTGCAGCTGCGGAGGTCACCTGTGTAATTCTATGAAAAGCAGCATATATCCAGAGTTCTGTCAAGGCTACACCATGTTTTGCCTCTTCATCTTAGGTAGCATTACTTTGCAATTTTAAAATAATTGTGGTGACTGCCCTCTGATTCTTCATAGAGTCGGTTCCTTCTGGTCCTGAGCTACAAAGTTAAAATATATGTCAAGAATAGGTTCTGTGAGGGGTCTGTCCTTTACAAGATCCTAATTATTTTTATGTCTCGATTTCTCCTCTCTGCAAAATATTAACCAGTTATACTGTGGATCCACTTCCATTCTTACGCTAGATTTTAGCTCTTATCTGGCATTGATTGTTTTCATGATAATGATTTTTGTGAATAGTCATGTTGGAATTTGATTTTTTTCCTTAAAAATACAACCCATTTTCAATAGAGAGTCAAGAAAATGTGGATTCCTGGATCTCTGCTGGCTGATGAGCCAGCAGTGACATTTGAGGAAGACACACAAAATATGCACTGCAGCAGTTGGGTGTTGTGGATGTGGAAGAGGCTGTGGAAGAGTTAAAGCAGCACAGTGACAAAGCATTGAAATGAAAGGTGCAGATCTTGCCACCCACAAATTCTCCCAGCACCTTAATCACCGGGCTGCCTGATATTGGCTGAAAGTGTCTTGTGCTTCTGGGCCTTCTGAGTCCTTCTGCAGACTGAACAACCAAATGAGAGACATTACAGGCCAGTTTATAGCAGAGACTTTTTATAGACCTAGAGAAAAGGGGCTGGGAGGGACCCTGGGACATCTCTAGATTACCCTGCCCCAGGACAGAACCAGCCATGCCTAAAGATGGGAGCAGAAAGAATCCTAGAGACAGGTCCACAGTGCTTTGGGCAGATCCTGTCACACCTCAGCTTCCCCCTTGACAGCCATCGTTCCTACATTTTTGCCTAAGTTTTCTATGTACAAGATTCATTATTTTTTGACCTGTGCCCAAGTGACAAGCAGAGCAGATCAGTTCCGTTCTCTCCTCAATGAGAGGCACCACTAGTTTTTCCTGAGGGATCCATCAAGGAAGCCTAGATAGGCTGCTATTGACTTCACCTATGTGCCCTGAAAACAAAACAATGACATCTTGGCTTAGCTTGCAGTTTTCCTCTATGACAGAACCCACGTTTGTTTTTTCTAAGTAAAAAATCTTTTTCATTTCTTTTTCGGGGATGGAATCACTTCCATGGAGTATTTACAATGCCAAGCCCAGAGCTGTGCAGGCAGAGTGCTCTAAAAGATGTTTTCCTCCAGGCTCCCTGAGAGAGGACTGAACAGTGAAGTTGAGCAGTGCCCTTCCCTGCCCCAGAGCTATCTCCTTCGATGCTCTCTGCACCCCAGGGCAAGTATAGCATTAGAAATCACAGTCCTGGAATATTTATTTGTTCTCCACAGGACTGACAAAATATAAATGGGGCAAGAAGTGGGGCTGGATACAGAACCACACTTTCGTTGCTGAAGAATTCAGGGCTTTCAAACTGATTTCATTCTGCTTGGGATGAAAATGAGAGCACAGAGAAAAAAAAAACCAAAACATTCAAGAGCCTCTCTGCTTGTCCAGCTGACAGACATCTGAATCTGTCCCATGAACTGCATCCTCTGCAGTTCTCATCCAGTGGTGTGTCCTTGCTAGGTAGCTTCCTACTTCCTCTGTCCTCTTTCCCACCCACTCCACCACTGCACCCATCCCTGCTAAGTGTTATTGGCCTCACTGCACGGATGGGGAGACTGAGGCACATCAAACTTGGCCAAAAGAGTCTTCATCAAGATCTCTAGGATGTTTATATGCATTTTCCTCGACTTTTCACTACTTTTTGTGAAACCCATGGCCAGGTCACTCAAATCTTCATTCTTGTGTCCCAAGGTAATTCAAATTCCCAAATCAAAAACTGATCACTGGTCAGGATGTTTGGGGTTTTTTTTTAATAGATTTTTATGAAATGTTAGTTATTGTGGTTTCTTTCCCTTTAGGAAAGCATAATTTATTAAAGCCAAAATTGTTGATGGGAGCTGATTTGACAAATTTCTCAGTTCAAATCATTTCCTTTGGGGGCAAACGTTGAAACGAGCATGTCTGTATTTTTTAAACAAAAAATGTTTTGATTTAGGGTCTAAAATAAGTTGAAAATATGTAGGACAAAGGAAACAGTCAATTTTAGCTTAAAAAAGGAATAACAAAAACATCTAAATCAGAATGAACCGTACTTTCATATCACTTACATGTAATGGCTTTAGAGCCCCAAATTATTTATTTAACCTTTATTTTCATTCTCAGACCATGAAAAATCTCTAGTTTTGGTACTTGTCTTAACTGGAAGGGAATATTTTTTTGGAGGGTGCAGTTTGGAAAGCTCCTCAGCTTTTTCTTCCCCCAGCCGTTTCTTCCCCTGTAGCAGTCAGAGCTTCTCAGTCTGCAGACTCGTCTCTTCCCTTCTAAAATAGGAGAAATCCCTCCTGGACATGGAGACAAAAGCCTCAATGTGTGATTGCCTCCAGGAGAGGACATGGCACAAGCACCCAGCGATAGTTCCCCCTCCTGCCCTGGGGCTGAACTGCAGACTCAGACCATGTCTTTTGAGACATGCAAAAGAACAACATTTTTTGCAGCAGTTTGGACCACGCTGCTGTCACATCTCCAGAACACCAACCCAACACGAGACCCACTGGCTCCTCCATGTCCATGAAGAAGAGGGAGGATGGGATGGCTTGATGATGGTCATGGAGTCTCAAAGTGGCTGGTTTTGACTCTGGGAAGGACAGTGAAAACCCACTCTTGATTCCCCTTTCCAGGGAACAGAAGACAAGTGGGCGCTGGTCTGAGTATGGGAAGTAACAAAATGATGCTGGCCATCTGTGGAGAGCTCAGTGCCTGGCATCCCACCAGACAGCAGGACACTGGGAGATGATTTCACTACATCCAGGAGTGATTTGGAAGTGGGCTAGGGATGAGGCAGGTTTAGGGCTCTGACTCCAGAAATGTTGTTCTGCGACTCATGTCTGTGCTGCAGAAGAGGATGGAATTTGTTCTGGATCCTCAGAGAAGCAGGACAGCCTTTGCATTTGCCTTCTGTGTCCCAGTGATCTCTCCTCAAAGATGTTTCTGATTTCCTCTGACTTGCCTTTATCTTTCAGCATAGCTTGGTATCCACTCCAGGTGTTATCCAGGACTAATTAAAGCGAAACAGATGAGAAGATTTTTCTCATACTGAATTGAATTTGGAACAGGCACCATCAATTTATGCCTTAATAATACTAATCTGTATTGAGTGCTCAATCCAAGACCTTATAGGAACTTATTATTTAGTGACTTCAATGAGGTTTGAATAAGCCTTGTAGGGCTGGATGAAAAATTTTCCTTTCCACTGAAATGTGGCATACTTTGTGTTGTTCCATACAATAAATCTGCCTCTAAATTACCTGCATCACTCAGGCTTTCTTTAGATGAAAGATGGGCCTATCTACTTCTTCATTCGTTTTACCTCATTTCCACATTCCTGACAGCCTGAGGAGAAGGGGAGCAGAGGATGGTGATGCTGGGTAGGTGGCAAGGGAATTAAAAAGGCTAATTTGGTGTCATAGTTTAGGAACCAATAGTGTATTAAGAAACGGTGAATAAATATTGCTTCTAAATATTACTTTAAATGTTGCTTTACTTGAATTCAATGACAATGTATTGACCTTCTCAAGGTTAATGGCTCAATGATTTACTAAGAAAAAGCATATGCAAGGCCAAATTGATTCTTGTGTTAGTTATTGCTCTGGACAATAGAAAATGTATTTTGATACATTTTCCATGATACCTGAAAAGATATTTCTGCTCATCAGGTTATAGATGTTCCAGGCAATGACAAGGATGCTGGGAGTGCGCTGATTGCTTAACTACATTCCTTATACATGAGCATTTCTTTCACTGCAACAACCCACTGAAGGAAGCAAATTTCCTGTGAGCTTAGATGAGGTCTGTTTGCATCTGCCCTGCCTTAACTTCCAGTGCAAAAATCTTGGCAGTTGAGCAAAAAAGTCAACGCAACCCAATTTATGGAATCAATTGTGACAACTTGCATGGGTCTGAGTTTTACCTCCCCTGAAATCTTTGGCAAAGCATCTGCAGCTCCTTATTAGCATATGCAAATTGATCTCTGGATATAATCGCTGATAGAGAGGCAGCACCAAGTGAGGGTGTGCCCAATGCTGGCCTTGGGGATGGCTCCTCATCCCAGTGCCTTGTCAATACTTGTATCAATCAAGGACCTGGAGGAAAATCTGGAATCATTACTAATAAAGAATGCAGATGACTCAGACTGGGAGAGTGGTAAATAACAACGACAACAAGCCATAGATGTGAGTGAGCTCGATCACTCACCAAATCAGATGCAATCAAAGTAAGTCTTTTAATACAGCTAAATATATAGGCATGGGTACCTAGATGAACAGACACATATACTCATGAGAAATCAGTGTGACTTGTAAATGCTCCGTATGGGTAAATTATGCATTTTGCAAGCATAAATACTTTATTGCTGCCAGACTGGTAGGCTAGTACAGATTGAAAGAGAATTACCCTGATGTGTTACCAACATAATAAAGACATTGAATTGCTTGCACAGTGCTCTCTTACACCATCTCCTGCTGCAGCCCAGTGAGGCTCGAGAGTTCTGACAGTGAAACTGGTTTCGAATACAGGTTACATGAAGTTGTCACCATCACCTTGAGATAGTGGGCACTAAGGGTCCAGTTTTCCATGCTTTCCCCCTAGGAATTTGGCACTTAGGACAGCAGGACAGGTAGCAACTGGGGATTAAATCTGTATGCATGTGCAGGGCACCTTATCAGCTCCATCCAGTCCTGTCCTTTTCTAATAATCTCTTTACTCATTACAAAATGAAGTCAGCCCCTAACTTTCACCAGAACCAAGGAGCTGCTGTGTTTGCAGAGTCCCTCACAGCTGCCTTTCCTGTCTCTGGTTCTTTCTTCCCCAGGGCTGTTATTCCCCTCTGTAAAAGAAGTGGGTCTCTGGAGTAGTTGCTCTGGGTGCTGACAGCTCTCTGATTAATGGCAGTGACAGCTCAGCCTCCCTCTCTGTGCTGGGGAAGGCTGCACAGGGCTTTCCTCTCACTCCTTTTGGCTCAGCCTTTACCTCTGTGGAAATCTATCCATCACAGCAACCACCTGGCAGGTAAATTCAAAACACGCAAACTCCTGCCATGCAAGCTAAAAAAAAAAAAAAAAAAAAAAAAAAAGAGCAACATCAGCACAGCAGAACCAGTATTGTTGGAGGTATGAGGATAAAATGCAGCAAGGTTTGTACGGAGTGTCAGCATCATTTATTAGACCACGTACATACTTGCAGGGAGTAAAGTGGAACAAGCTTTTGGACACACAAAGAATTCTTCAGTCTAAAATCAAAGCAACCACCTCCCGAGGTGAACAGAGGTGGAGACTGACTGCTCTGAGGTTACATTATGTTCATCTGTCAGACAGCGTGGGAGAAAAGGGGGTTGGTACCTGGAGATCATCTGAGAAGGGCAAGAATAAAGTCACAAAGCTTCTTTGAACAGAGGCAACCAGCTAGTTTCCACTGCCCTGCTGTTGGATTAACCAGGGAGGGAAAAATTCACAATATATCATGACACTATCAACTCTGTTAGTCCTTGATTTTTAGCAGCCAGCTGAGTTATGAATTTTAATTGGAAGGTTTAAACGCAGAAAATATCTACCAAGGTCTTGCCGTGCTCTTTGACTCTGGGAGAAAGCATGGAAATGAAAGCTCTGAGAGCTCTGCCACCATGAGAGAGGACGGGGGCTGCTGTGCAAGGGAAGAGGGGAAGGGGCTCCCAGCCCTGCTCCTGTGGCTAGCTTGGCTGATGAGACAAAAGGACAAATAGGCAGACGCTTGGAAATAATATTCCCTCCTAACACAATAAAAAAGTTAAACTTTGCAGTCAGAATCCCAGTTATACCAAGCAGGAACATGGAAGTGGGAGCATCAGAGGCAGAGAGACCAGACTGAGATCCAAGAGCCTGAACTCAGCCTGCACCTGCCCCCCGAGCATCCACAGCTCTCCCTGCCTGCATCAAAGGCTAAAAAATGGGGCTGTTTTAGAGCTTTGTGTATTTAGAAACTAACATTCAGTGAGCTTGTGTCAAGCCACCGAAAACCCAAGGACTGTGTTTGCACTGGAGCTCCAGGAGCATAGTTAGAGCATAGTGAGAACTGGTTAAATAACAGAAGCCCCTGCTGCTGCAAAACAACACACGGCAGGGATAAACCTTACAGTGATTTATTTCTTATTGCAAAGGCCAGAGCCCAAGAAGCAGAGAGCAGGGCAGGAGTGGGGCTGTGAAGTTTGAGGCAGACCATCCTAATCCCCTTTTAGGCAGAAAGCATTAGCCCTGCCTTGGGGAGAATTTGTTGGGCTCACTGGGGTGTGTCGGGAGAGCAAAGTGCTGGGCAGAGCTCCTGCTCTGCACTGCCCAGTAGCGCCCTGATCCTTTGCCATCTCGTAAATAGAGGGAAGGGAAATCACTTTAATCCAAGCTCAGTGTGTATTGGAATATAACCTAAATAAAACAGCCCGAAAGCCCAAGAATAAATTAGCAAGGAAAGAAATCTCCTCGTGCTGTGTGCCGTCTGCTGAAACTTCCCACTTTGGAGCTGGAAAAACCCTTTTTGTCTCTGGCTTTGGATTTGTTTCTTCGTTTCCTTTTACACACAGAGCTGAACTGTGCTGGCTGCTGCCCTCCAGTCCCAGCTGCCTTCCCCCATGAACATCAAAGCTGGGGCCCACGCGAAAGGGAGCACGTGGTAGAATGGGAAGATCCCTTGATTGAAAGATTTTTCAAAAGCTGGTTAAAAAATTAATTGCAGCCGTGTGATCTGTGTCTGCAGATGCTTCCTCGAACCACTGAGGCAGTGTCAGGAGGGTAACAAAGAGGATTCTTTGGGAAGGCTCTAATTTTCAAACTGTTGAGGCCTAAGGCAATTTTGGTATTTATCAAAGGACTCAGACTTCCAGTGCAGTTAGGGATCGAAAACCTGGGTTTTCAGTCGATATTTCACGAGGCATTCCCTGGCTGTGCAGAGCAGTTCTTCCCCCATGACTCCCAGCCAGGCTCTCTTGTTAGCCCTGCCCCTCTTATGTATATTTTATGCCCGTGGTCCCTGGATAAATACTTCATGCTCTTTATTTTCCATTCTACAATGGTGACAAGGCATTTTGTGTGTGTTCTCTGGTGTCTACAGTGGGGTTAAGCTCTCCCTGCTTCAGACTCTTTCTCAGCAGGGCCAAAAATGCCATGGTTTTCCTTTCAATGCAGACCGTTCGCATGAAAATAATAACTGTAGAAGATGCTATCTCTAACTTTGCTGCCTGATTTGGGTGCAACTGCCCAACAGGTTTAAAAGCTATTAAAAAGAGACTAATTCTCTTTCCCTCTCACGCACAAACACAGGATAATCACGTAAGCCTCGTTTCCTTGGGAAACCAACTGAAAAAAAAAAAAAAATAGCACTCGCACAGAAACATACTGTAAGATGTGAAAACAGACCAACAGCCCTTCCAGTTGGGGGACGTGAGAAAAGCCACCGGCGAAGTCCCCTGAGCTAGCGAGGTCAGCACAAGTAGGCTGCAGCTTCAAAAGGGGAGCAGGCAAGCACCTTTCCACAGGCTGCAAAAGCAGCATATGAATGTGTGAATGCTTCAGTAGCTGCTCTCTTTGAGCTCGAATGAAGGCAAAATTGCTGTTAATTAACGCTTCGCATAGCAGTATAAATCGGTCTGCCGTGGCAAAGAGAGGTTCACAAATGGCCAATTATGGGCGAAAGTAAACTGTGGGTACCAACAGCCCCCCCCTTAGCGAGGGGCTGAGAAGCAGCTGCCCGAGCAGACAACCCGTGTGAGCTCCCCATGTTTGTGTAGCTGCCACCAGTCCTGTACATGTCACCTGGGGAAATTCCATGGGACACTCCAGAGAAAATATGGCCCCGTGCATTTGGGCTGCTGGAAAAGCAGCACTGGAGGATTGTCAGAGCCAGTCCATCCACTCTCCTACAATTGTTTCATACCCATGACAGTGCGATTAAAGAGTAGAAAACCTCCATCTGCAATTTCCCCCCAGTCACAGTAATCGCATTGTTTAGATAAAACGAATGAGACAGTGAACACCAGGCCGTATCCCTCTGCTGGGATGCAGCTCACAGGGAATGCCCGAGATGTAAGACTCCTTGGGGGGGGAACGTGCCCATTACTGTCATGTTAGTCTTGTTGGAAGACACTGAACATGCTGTATAACACATGGTGATTTTCAGCTGGGTTGTGTTGACCTGGGCAAGTCAAGCTAAAGATAAAAGTTTTGACATCGCACTCCTTGAATTCCGCCTGCCATGTAATTAATCCCACTGAGAAAAAAAAATAAAATGACTAGCTGCCTGCCAGCTGATGAAGTGAAGTTGCCTCAAAAGGAATCCTTCAAACACCATACTCCGGCCTCTTTATTTTCCTTTCATCATTTATTTGGCTACCTCATCTCAGTGCCCCGCGCACACACGCCGCATCCTGTTTAAACGCACACTGCATCTTCCTCAGGAAAGGATGACAGAAATCACTACCCAAAATCAAAGCAAAGGACATCTTAAAAATAAGCTGAGATTAAAAAAAAAGAGGCAAAGAGTGTTCCTCAAATGTTTCATCTGCCATGTTGCTTCATTGGGAGTGGGAAGACCTTCACTGGAGATTATGTGGGGCCCTGGGATCTGGTTCTCAAGGGGTATTTCAGGCTGAAGCAACACACAGAAGGTCAGCCAAGGCCGGGACTGCCTAATTGCCAGGAGCTGATAAAGAGACACCTTTCCTACCAAATTGAGCACTGAGGAGCCACCATGGCTTTTAATAGAAGACATTGGGAGTAAGCACCAAGAAGAGAGAAGAACTTTGTAAAGAGTAATGATGTGGGAGAAGCTGGTCTTACAGTTTAGGCTGGACATTAAATGAATGTTTCTAACCATGAGAAGAGCAAGATTTTAGGATAACCTTCACATGGAAATAAGGAGACCAAGATGCCCATCTAGTTTTATAATAGAGGTTATTGCAGCTCTATTGGGATCTGTAACCTGTGTTTGTGCAGGACCAGTGATCCAAAGTGCTTAAGTCCAACAGTTGGAATATTTTGCTCATTGTGTTTCATTAATGAAAAGCTCTCACGTTCAGCCATGTGAGAGAGGGGAGGAAGTAATCAAGGCTGCAAACGTAGTGTGTAACTGAGAAGAACTCTGCAAAATTGCCAGGAAGAGCAAAAGACTTGGCAAGATCTGTAACAAGGATAAATACAGCAGTGTGGACACTTCACACTCTAAGCTATTGATTTAATTGCCTCACAAACATACTTTCTAAATGTCACTCATTTCTGAACTGAGGGCTGGATGCAGCCATAATGGTGGTGAGAAGAAAAGGAAATCTGCATCAAACCAGATGTTGCCAAGGAGAAAAGGGAGAGAGAGTGCCTCCTCCTGAAGTCCTCAGATGCTACCAGCTCAGAAAGAGGTGAGAAATTGGAAAAACAGCAGGACAGTAAAGAAAACCAAAAGCAGAAGTGGTGTCCTAAAAAGAGCAAAAGGACTTCTTGGTGATTAATAACACCTTGAAATGAATGGAATAAAAACTAGATGGAAAGTGTCTGTGGCAGACCAGGATAAAGGCCAGGAGATGCACCTCTCTTGTCTCCTGAAGACACCCAGCCCCTCTAAGGGAGGGCACCAAGCACGTGAAGTATACCTCATGGCCAAAAATACCTTGTACCCAAGGAGAGGAAATCTAGAAAGGAGAGTGGGGTTGGAACCAAATTCTTCACGTCTCCTTCCCACCAGTTGTCTGAGGACAGTGATGCTGCCTGTCTCCCTCGAGGAGCCATGCAGAGCCCTGCACAACAGGCAAGGAGAACTCCAGCACTCAAACCATAATGCCTTAAATACACTCACATAGGGTTACAAGATTAGGCCCCAGGAGGATAAAGCAAATAAATCTTGCCAAGAGAACTTGATTGCTTTTATGTGATGTAATTACAGAGTGAACCGAAGGACGGCAAGAGAGCAGCTGTACTTGGGTACATGCTGGAATGTGAGTAAAGGCACTTATGAGGTACTATGCCTCATTAAAATGGCACATTCAAATTTTCCAGCTAAGTGACATCTAATTTTGAAGAAGGTGATTTTGTTCCTATGACTGTCCCAAGAAAAGGGATAGTCCATGCAGGAGAAAACTATCACACTCCAAAAGAAGCACTACCTAATGTCTTGCCTCCTCCAAGCTCTTGGTGGTGGGTAGAACCCTTAACAGCACACCTTGGAGTTAAAACCTGCCTGCTATTTTCACACTTACTGAAATTAAAGGCTTCTTAAGGGAAATTGGAGGTCAGCTGCTATGAATCAACAGGGCTCCGTGGAAGTCCATGGATTCCTGCTGATTTACCCCAGATGGATAATCCAGCTGGTTCTGATTTACACCGGCTTTGCCACTTATGTTTTCACTCATAGCCCTTCCAGGATAGTTTATGTAATCAATTAGGATCCACCCACTGATCTCCAAATAGTTTTCAAAAGCCAAAGGTGGTGTTTGTGTTTTGAGACTGATATCTTGCTGGCAGCATGATTCAGGTTTCCGGCAGCAGGTATGAGGTTTAACTGCAGGAAACGAGCTTATTTTTAGCTGAAACATTTACTGGAGGTTTGTGTAAAAAGATTTTTGCTGGGTGCCCTGTTTCTTAAAAAAATTAGTATAAAATTTTAACTCTTGCTTTTAATATAGAGCCTATAGACTGAGGAAATAGTTCTGAGTGGGTCCAGAGAAGTTCATACTCAGGTAAATACCTAAGGCTGGAGGGATGCATAAACTGACAGTCCTGGAGACTGGCAAATTAAGATGTCCATGAGGTTTCTAAGCAGAAAATGAATGTTGGGCTAAGAGAAAAACACTGGTTTTAATTCAGCGATTTTGATCCAACATCACCTTGTGGAAATTGTCTTATTTTGATTTTTCTGATGGGACCTTGAAAAACAGGTGGAATTTCCATATTCTTATGGAAATTTTGTGTTCTGCAGAGGCTGAATTTCCAGCTTGAATATCAAAATAAAATGATGATGACAGAAAAACACCAATCAGCCCTAAGCAACTATCTACTTGTCTCCAGAAATCTGGGCCCATGATTGATTTAAGCGTGCGTAGAAATGAACAGCCGGGGGGTTCAGCCTTTCTTTCTCTTCTATGGGACCAGGTATCCATTTTGTGAGTGGGTTAAAGCTGTCTGTCTCCTCTTGTCCCTGATATGATAAATCCAGCATTATTAGAGTGCCAACACCTCTGCTCTGAGGTCCTCAGTGGGTGCTGCGTGCCTGTGCTGGGAGGGTCTGAGACCTGCCCAGCTCATTTCATGTGGTGCAGGACTCATCTCCCCAGGCTGCCCAGGGGAAGAAGAGCAGATTAACACTGAGAAGCAGCTTTTATGGGGGGAGCAAAGCAGCAAGGAACGATGTGTCACTTGTGTCAGGTTTCTCTGAGTCCGTAACTTGCTCACAGCCTGGTATCTCCAGTGCTTAAGCATCTTAAAAAGCTTCTCACTGCTGCTCCCTTTAGGGTGCTTTAGTGAAGGGGGAGAAGGGAGGACTGGCAGCATGTTGTAGAGATCTGGGAGGGGAGAAGGAGGGTTAAAGCTTGAATCCTATCAAGTTCATTCCTCTGACAGCTCAAGGAAGGGGAAGAGAGAGCCCACTCCCCTTCTGCACAGCTATTCCAGCGTGCAAAAGCCTAATAAAGAGGATAATGGATTGATTTAACCTTTAAGGGAGGAGAGCGCGGCTGTGCCTCGGCTGCTGTGTGTGCGTGGTCCCCAGCTCAGTGTGAGTCTGTCCAGCACACACACCCCCCCTACGGTGCACCCATCACATGCTTCCATCCATGTGAGGGTAGATCTGACACGGTGCAGGAGACATTCGCCCACGCAGATCTCATTAGTTGTCTCGAGCAAGGAAGGAGAGGAACATGATGGGAGAAGTCCTAACCCTCCTTTCTGTCTCTCACCCTCCCAGGAAGAGGGGGGGGGGAGAGAAAGGAGAGAGGGGGCAGAGACAAGGAAAGCTTTGGGGGGGATTAATGAGCATGGCTGTGCTATAGCGATGAATTTTTTCATCGGTGTAATTGTAGCAGGGATTAGTGCTCTGGGGAGTAGTTTGTTGCTGTCATGGTTTTTTTTTAGCTACTGATGCACAGAAGGGAAAGGCAGAAGTTGGTTGTGCTGTGCTTTGCAGTGGGGAGGGGTGCAGGCAAAGCAAAGATGTCTGGAGGGGGATTTGGGGCAGGAACAGGAGGATTTTGAACACCCCAGGGTCTGGCTTGCTGCTGCTGACTTTGACCCCAGGACCAAGCTGTCTGTGGTGCTTTCAGTGGTGATAGCTCTGCATCAGGACATTGCTGCACCCCACGGCTCCGGGGGTGCCAGGGCTCTGAGGATGGCATCCTCCCTTCCCTGACCCTTTCCTTTGTCACAGCAGGGGCTGGATGGAAATAGGGAGTCCCCAGGGAGCATGGGACACTAGGATGGTCCCTTGGTGTGTGTTGCTGTACCTTTCTCAAATGGAGAGGCTCTGAGAGTCCCACAGGGCTGGCTTCATGCAGGGCATTGTGGTGGCTCCTACCCCAAAATCTAGCCCTGCTGTGTAGTTCTGGCCCATCATGTTGACTGTGGACTTTGTGAAGAGGCCATATCTGCTGAAAGCTCTTGAAGCTCTCAGTCTGCCCATAGGGTGTTGCTGGAGCAGCAGAGAGTGGGATACATCCAACAGGAGTCCAGGCCAAGGTGGACAGATGCTGGGGATGGAAACCCCGGGGAAACTCGATGGGGATGGGAGTGAGGATGGAAGGAAAAATTCACCCCCTACTAGTACTTAGTTATTATTCACAAGAGACTTGTGAAGATGCCATCCCTTCATAATCTGTGCATATGTATATCAGTGGAAAGTGTTTTGCAGCCAGGTGTAATGCCTTCTCCTCCACTGGCAGCTCTTCGGTCTCACTGCAAAAGCTGTGCTGTAACTTACAGGAGTTTACAGGGATTCAGTGTGCATTTGCAGATCAAACCATTTCTCTGCTTTGCAACCTCACAGCTTCCAAATCTCCTCCCGAGCATAAAAGCACACTGTACTGAGCAAGTCCCTGTAGCTGAAAGGGAAAAGTTGGGTGTTCTTTTTTATTTTATTTAATCCACATTATAGGCAGCCCATGGGAAATCCTGTTAAAAGATCAGTGCAGATTTTCTGAGTTGAGGGAAATGTTACATCTCAGTCAGAGAGTCCTTTGGATCAGCTGGGCTTCAGGAGGACAGGACTGCTGCAAAAATCCCTGAACAAAAGGCAGAGGGCACACACGCTGATCAGTTGGTTGACCCAGTTCCTTGTTTCCTTAGTATTTTTTAAACAAAAAAAAAAAAAAAAAGGAAAAAAATCCTTTTCAAAGCACTAAAAACATTGTGTCCTTCTTGCAATTGCTGATTTCATGTTGTTTGTTTCCTTGGTGCTTTGGTGCTAAGGGGAGGAAGCACCTGCCATGGCAAAGGGACAAAAATCAGGTGAGACAGGACTGCTGCCAGCTCTGTGGGATCCTCAGGGCTGGGATTTCGTATACTGCAATATTGAGAGATAGGAAATGAAGGTAAAACATCTGAGAAGCCTAAAAAGCGATGGATTTAGAAGGGCACAGACAATGAGGTGAGTTCCAGTCTGTTGAACTGAAATGCACTCTCAACCATGCAGGCAGGGATGAAGCAGGTTTTCCTACCAAGTGGTGCTCAGCCCCGTGGGGCCGAGAGGGTATCTCACCCCACTGCTTTCAGGCAGTTCCTTGGTGTGTAGCATCCTCCCCCCTTTGGGATACAGAAGAAATTCATGCTCAGAATGGACAATGTTGGTCTTCAGGTGTCAGTCTGGAGGAAAGCCAGACAGGTTAGGGAGAGAGGAGGTGATGCCCCAGAGATCTTCCCTATGAGGAGGCTGAGGGATCTTTTTCATCTTGAGAAGGCTTAGAGGGGATCTCATCAATGCATGCAAATACTCCCATGCAAAGGGAGGGTGTCAGGAGGACGGGGCTGGTCTTTTCTCAGTGGTGCTCAGGGACAGGACAAGAGGAAATGGGCACAAACTGGAGTACAAGAAGTTACACCTAAAGATGAGGAGGAACTTCTTTCCTGTGAGAGTGGTAGAGCACTGGAATAGGCTTCCCAGATAGGTGGTGCAGTCTCCTTCTCTGGAGACATTCAAAACCTGCCTGGACAAGTTCCTGTGCAATGTGCTCTATCGGGGCGTTGGACTAGAGGATCTCCAGAGGTCCCTTCCAACCCCATATGATTCTATGATTTCCCTTTCTGCTGTCAGAGAGAACAAGAGTGAGCAGGGCTGTGCCAGCCTGGGGGCTCATTCCAGCCATGCTCCCAAAGGAGGTGGGAATAGAGCAGGGTACCACGAATAGGAGGTCCCAAGGTGCACAGTATGGGATGCTGGATCATGTACCAGAGACCCATCCCTAGCAGACTCCCACTGCTAAGAAAGTTTGACTGGACCCTTGATTTGACTCTTTGCATCCCTGTGAGAAGATGGAGAAGCTTATTTGAGTTTCCAGTGAGGATACCAAGACCTGTACAGTCTCCCTCAGCCTTGTGGTTTAGATGCAGCCAGGACTCAGTGGGGACCCCTGGTTCATGTGCTTCCCCGGAGCCTGTTGGCAGCTACTTTTGGAGAAGAGGCTTTTTCCAGCCCCATGCAGGAGCTCACACGTGCTTTTTCCAGCTGAGCCTTGGCCTTGAAGCTGCTGCTGAATACTGAGGCATCAGAGAACATGCCAGAATTCCAATTTATAGCCAGTTCTTTGTGCTGGATACTTGTAAGCCCCTTCTACTTCTCTCATTAGCAGTGGGCAGGTCAGGGAAAGAGCTGCCCTTGGTACTCTTGCCCATCCAGCCCTGCTCAGCCCCTCGCATTCCCTTGTACAGCACTGCCCTTACAACCTGCCTGGCTCCAGGGATTTTCTATTAGAGCTGCAAATACCTTCTGTATTATTTTTTTTTTAAACCTAGTTTTTGGGAAAAGAGCAGAAGGATTTCTAAGCAACTTTAATTTCCGCGGCTGGAGTATTTCTTCCTCCTCTTCTTTCCCTCTTATTCTATGCCTCTATTTCTTTTTTTATCTTCCATCTAAACAATTTTAATTCCTTAGCAGGCACGGGTGCTTCCCCTGTCTCTTCTTTTCACAGCCTGTGTGGAAGGGGTGGGATAGCACAGAATTGATTTATGGGCACTTGGGACATTGGGTGGCCCAGCAGATGAGCAGTGGGAACTGGAGGACACAAATAGAAGGCACTGTGTTGTCCCCACCTGCTGGAGACAGCTCCTGCCTGGAGACATCCTGTCCTTGCCCTGTCCTTGGCCACATGATGTGGGGCAACCCCACAGACCCCTTTTCCAGCATCAGCTGTCCCCTGCCATCAGATGGGAACCAACATTTTCCCAGTCATCCAGGGAACATTCCTTGTTTTCCACGCAGGGCCCCATAAGGCTAAAATTAGCAGTGTTTCCCTCTACAGAGCAAGTAATTAGTTCAGGAGAGGCCACAAGGAGAAGCATGAAGAGAAAGGGAGCTCCCCTTATAAAATATTTACCTCCTCAGTCTCAGCAAGCACCTCCTGAGAAATTTTGGAGAACGGTCTAATTAGGCTCAGAGTTCTGCTTCTGTTTCCTGTGTCTTCTGCCCTCCTCTTCGCTCATCCTTTATTAATGGGGCCTTTGCATGACATAACAGGATATTTGTTTCCTAAGGGGGATTTTATCCCTTTGTTCTTGCACAAGAAGGGAAAATACTGTTACATCTAACAGAAGGGATTTTTCTTAAAAGATGTGCAAAAAAGTATTTGTAGAATTTTTTATATGTATGTGTACGCATATATATATGTATTTATATACATACACACACATTCCTGAAACAAAAGTGAGTCTTTTTTCTGCTGACCTACAGTTCCCTGTAAGTCCTTTTCCTGACACCCTAGATATACCTTGATCTCTTTAATTTAAGGGATTCATTTCTAGTGACACCATAGCTCCTTGATAGAGGATCAATTTCAAAATGAAACACGTGGCATCTGAAAAAGTATCCAGCGACATTTTGTTTGACTTAGACTCTTTCTGATGTCAGAATCCAGTAACTGTTTTATAAAACTCGAATTTGCTAGAAGGGCTTAATGCATTTTTTAGTAGGACTGAGTAATAAAGTAATTGTATATTTATTGCTCTTCTTAACACTAGGGAAAAGATACACCATTCCACTTGGGACCACTTAAGCATATAGTGTTTTAAAGGGTACGATTGGGCAGTCCAGATTTATTAATATTTAGAGAAGTGTTAATTTACCTCCTTTTTTTCTTTTTTTTTCATTTGTACTTCAGGGAAGAAGTGGAAATGTGGCTTTGCAATGCCTTCCCCACAGTATTTAAGGACAGACATCTGACTTGGCTTTCCCTGATTACCCAGAGCTTTCATGGCAACCCCAAACATATGACCTACTCCCATCACAGCCCCTTGGCACTCGGGCTAATGTTTTTATCTCCAGTGTAAAGTGTAGCAAAAGGCTGCTCTGAATTTCTTCATATAGTGAGCAAGCTGCTGAAATAATATTGCCTGGCAAGCCATTATGTATTTTTTATTACGAAGATAGTAAAATATTGAAATGACTTCCGACAGAAAGAGAGGAGCAAAGGAAAACACCCAGGAGAAATGATTTTATCTCAGAGGCTTTAATTGAATGGTGTAAAACATTTTTATGGTAAAAGAAAGATGATTTATTTTGCTCTTATGATCATCTATACTGTAAAAGAATGCCTCCTTCAAAAAGCTTTCACACTCCTACTTTTACCTGACACCGTGTATTTGGGGGTTTCTGCTGCATAGATGACTCTTGAGGGTAGTTCTAATTTTTTCCTCTCCACTCTCTACATATTTTTTTTTTTTCCTTACCACTGCCTAAAATCTTGTTTGTTTATGTGATTGACTCTGCAATGATTTTGCATCCCCCCTGGGAGATCAGAGGAAGGGGGAGGTGATCCCGGTTTGCTCATTAGCAAACCTGAGCCTGATCCCTTCCAGAGGCCGTGCTGGGGCCGAGGGTGGCAGAAACAGCTCCTGTTGTCCCCAGGAGCCAGTCCCCTCCTTCACTCCCTTGCAGAGACCAGACCTCCAAGAAAGGCAGTCTTTTGAGGCAGATTTTTGTAACGTTCAGCAAACTCCCCGGTGAATGGGATTCGCCATCTGGCGACAGTTCATTACGCAATTTGATTGTTTCCTGGAGAATCCTAGAGATACTGTAATTTAGCAAATGATTCTTGCAAAAGAGCCAGTTATCCCTGTCTTTATTCCCTCTAAGTGACCATGCCCGTGGCTGGAAAGCAGATTTCATTTTCAAGTTCAGACTAGACATTCCTTTCCACGTTTGCACCGTGCCCTGGGAGGGGACCTTGGTGCCACACAAGGGCTGTGACACTGACTGTGAGTTCAGGGGACCAGCTGGAGAAAGATGGTCCCATTTGTTGATGTTGTGTGGAGAGCCTGGGGTGGGAGCTGCTCCAGGTCATGGGAAGGGAAGAGCTTTGCTGAAACAAGGCAGAAAACAGCGATGCCCTGAGAAATTTTGAGATCTTTATTTTATCTCTGCTTGACAGAGGGAGAGGTTCCATCCCCCAGCTCTCGGTGAGGGTGCAGGACATCATGGTATGGGTTTGTGGGGATAACCCAAGACTAAACACAGTCCAGGAGCAAATTAAAATATAGCAAACAGCACTGACGTGTTTATGCCAAGGGGATTCAAACACCTAGATGGATCAGACTAGACACAAGAACAAGCCCCTTCATTTTGAAGGGTTAGATGGGACAATGCTGGTTTTGATGATGATGATGACCAGTCTGTCTGGTTCCATCTCCTCTCTCTGACCAGTGAGCAGCAATTTGGGACTGCAACTTTTCCATGCTGGCCCAGGAAGGTGGGGAGAAAAGTGGCAGGCAGGTGGCACTTAGTCCCATGTGGAGCCACTCAGCTCCTGCCATGGACCCTGAGGAGATACATGGGTAGGACGGTGGGTGTCTCTTGCCCAGGACCCACACTGAGCTCTGCCTCTGCTCCAGGGTTCTGGCAGCACTCACTTTGCTGACACTTTTAAAGAGGGCAGCTGTTCTCCTTTTGCTGAAGCAGCCTCCTATTGCTAAGGCAAGATGATTGCGTTTCATACCTTCCCAGCTCTAATTTGCACTTCTTTGGGGAAGATGATAGGACAAGTTACATCAGAGCAGCTGCTGTCTCACTAGCGTTTAAAGGAAAATGAAAGAAAACTCTCTGTATTTCTTTTAAATCATTCTAGTGCTTGCGAAGTGTGACTGGCTGACCTCTGGGAAGGCTGAACATCGCTGTCAACAGAAATGGGGATAAGTCATTGAGGGGCAGGGTTTTGGGCTCCTCCTTCCTGCTGTTCTGGTATATGCCCCCAAGATGGGGGGGTTTGCAATAGAATTGCCTGCTCAATTAGTTCCTACCTGGTACCCCAAGGTACCTGCTGCTGCCTCCTGAAACAGCACCGCTCATCCTGGGTAGGAGCCAGCGGATTGAGGGACTGGGTTGGTTTTTTCTGATCAGGCTCCCTGCAGAGGTGACTGTCCCTCACTAGCTGAGAGGACAACCTGGTCCTCATGACCAGGTCAGATTTGGCCCATCTGCTCAGATGTCATCAGCTCAAAAGCTGTTTCAATCTTATCATCTTTCCTGAAGTGCAAATACAGATGCCACAGTTGGTTTTCTTAGCAGCCTGCTAACTGGTGAGTACCTCCAGGACTGAAAAATAAAAACAAAAAAAAATTCCTGTGGTGAAATTATACAGGAAATAAAAAAGTTGCTGACTTTTTAAGAATATGTACACTACAGAGCAGTTTCTGAAGTTTGTTTTTTATTATTTTCTATTTTCCATTGTGCTGGAGCACATGGCTTACACACTGTAGGGAAACTGTGGGGCGCACTTGTGATATGGATTCCCTCACTGTATATTTTATTAAATGCCAACGTTAAAACTTGTCCATTTAATGTGTTAAATCCTGTCTCAGTGTTTCTATAGAAACCAGCTGGCAGTTCATTTCAGCATGAGGATTCCCAGGCTGACCTCATCAGAGGCTCCCTCGGTAGCGTCTCTCCCACTCTCTGGTCACGTTGTCATCTCTGTCACGCATCTCCAGATCCAACCTCCCCTTGTGTCACTGCTCACCCGTAACCCCCTCTTCCATCCCCTGCCACCCAGTTCTACCCCCATCACCCCAAGTATCTGAGGGTGAAAAAGGGTTTCCCGCACAAAGGGGCTGGGTAAGATTGGTGTTTGTAGGAAAGCACCATCGCTGGGGCAGGAATTATTTATATTTCCTTTCTTCCTCTGACAGTTCTTTGCCATTTACTTGATACTGAAGGAAAACTCTTCTCCTAAAACGCTCCAGGAAGAATTACCATTTAAATATTCCACCGGAGGATTCACGTACATGCATTCTATGACCAATAAAAAGAGAATCCCCTTGACTACGTTTGACTTCCAAGTGTAAAAGCTGCACATTTTGCAAGCACGCTGCCTCTTAATTGGCAGGAAGCATCTGCATAAATCATAACACGCCTGTTCCTGCCGTGGCTCCGCACGTGGATCGGGGACCGTGGCAACGGGCTGAACTGACAGCTGCCATCCCAGCATCCTGCACTTCTCCAGGCACTGTTCTGCCTTGGCTTTCCTCCGTGATACTTTGATACAGCACGCTCTTTCCCCGCTTCTGGCAATGTGTTTGCCCTGGTGAGCAAAAGGCTCGCTCCTACCAGCCATTGTGCACAGCAAACTGTTTTCCCCCTCCCTGTTTCTTGGTATAAAAGAGGACAAATTCAAAGCTGAAGCAGGGCATGGAGCAGGTCACACATCCAGCGTCTCCCACAGCCCGTCCCTGGGGAGGCTAGACCTAGCTAGACCAGGTTGCCCAGGGCCTCATTGAGCCTCTGGTAGAGCACTGGAACAGGCTGCCCAGAGAAGTGGTGGAAACTCCTTCTCTGGAGACATTCAAAACCTGCCTGGACAAGTTCTTGTGCATCGTGCTCTCGGTAGACCCCTGGGGGGGTTGGACGAGATGATTTCCAGAGGTCCCTTCCAGCCCCATATGATTCTATGCTTCACCCCATCAGAAAGCCCTTGCTTGCTTGACCTGGGCACTGGGGATTTAGAGGAACATGCTATGGATATACACCAAAAATGATATTTTAGCTGGATGGGAGCAAGCCCATCACCCTTAGATGAGCTGGGAGTGCAGTGCTGCAGTTTGCCCTTGGCACAAAGGGTATGGCCAACCCTGCAGCTCAGAAGCCAGCATTTTCCAGGCAGGTGTCACTCACTGTCATTCCCTTTCCCTTCTTCATAGCTTTTATCTGCTTCTTCTAGATCATCTTATTTTGCCAAAGATTACTGCAGAAGGCAAAGTAAAGGGCAGCATCCCTTTTTCAAACTGATTGACAGGGTTATTGTCACTTTAACCTGAGCACTCGGCCAGTCTTTGGGGCCCAGCTGGGTTTTTATTTCAATCAGGAGAAGCAGATGAAACACATCAGGTATACTAAGAGATACAATGCGGGCTATTTCTTCAGAACATCCATACACCCCTATTTCCTAAAAAAAGCGGGTGAAAGCTCTCTCAGTCCCATTTCCGGGGTCATCTTGAACTATCTGCTGAGCTGTAAAGGTACATTCTTGAACTAATTTTCCCAATTAGCCAACCCCCAACTCTTCCTCCTCCCATGTGTAACAGACCCAGGATAGTCCTGCTTAGTTCTGCCCTCACCAGGTGCCTACAGTTAGTAGTTTTGAGTGTCTCCTATAAAAGGAGAGACCAGGTGCCTGCAGTTAGTAGTTTTGAGTGTTTCCTATAAAAGGAGAGACCTAATTACTCTGTCTTTAGCCTGTAAGTATGGTAATTAGTACTTTCCACACCTCCAGTCTAGTGTGTGCTTGGTGAAGCTATGAGCACCCTAGGCTGCAGCAGAAAGGTTTGGGGTGTGCTCTCTGTTCCAGGCAGGTTGCATTGGAAGGGGGGAAGACTACTAGCAAGAACGCACTATCTAAGGAGAAAGGTAAGAAGGAATCCTGTAGATTGCTAAAAAGCTTGGGTTAGCTTGTTTTCTGCTATTGAGATGTCTAGAATTAGGTGAATATTTGGCAATTGAGCTCTGAATTTTGGTGCTTGGTGTTCTTTCACTTTTAATTCAGTGCAAGGGGGAAATAAATCTCTTGTGTGTGTACAGAGCTACCTCATTCAAGCAGTATTATCCTGAGCTGTTGGTTCAGGACAGATCTGTTAGATCCTTCCTGCAGGCAGGTTACCAGAGAGTGAGGGACAGGAGACACTGAAGGAGTCAGTGTACCCATGAGGGTAGAGCTGCTGCTTGGTGTAGCTGTAGGTTGTGCTCTTCCACCTGTGTCTGGCTGTCCACCAGCCTTTCTTAGGGTTACTCCCAGTAACAGAAGAGTAAGAATTCCCCATGTGTTGGTGCATCTATCTACTCCTATGGTTTGGGAGAATGAGTGAAAAAGGATTTAACAGTAAAGATTACCAACACCTGAAGAAGAGTGTTGTGCTCTGAAAACCTTTGAAGAATTATCACCTTTTCCAGTTTTCCTATTCTAGTTAAAGAAACAATACTGAAAGCTGTTTGTTGCTTTTTCAATGCTATGTACTCACATAAGCCATGGCAGAAAGCCTTGGACAGGCACACAAATGAAGAATGACGCCGAGATCAATATTCAGCTGAGTAATTGCCAGGAGATATTCAAATGACCTTCCAGGATAAGGAGCACTTTGTATGATGAAGCCAACCAGAAAGGACAGTTAATATGGATTGGTTGGTACACTAGACTTAGTTGTCTTAATTGTGGTGAGAGTTATTACTGCTGTAAGAGAACAGAATTGTGAAAGCAGAAGAAAAATTATGTATGGGTTGCCTAGGTGTATGGGCAGAAGAGAAAAATGAAAATGCAGGAGATGAAGGGAAATTTGCAGGGAGATGGCTTGTCTCATGGGGTAAATATATATCTAGGTGATACCTATTTTGGGGAATCATCTTGACTGTGAACATCAATGGTATTTCAAACAACGTGAAAGATTTAAGAGGACATAAAAAGACTTGGCCTCCCAAGAAAGGATAGAAACAGGGATGAAACTGTAGACTTTAAATACCTCAACCATGAGATGAAAAGTAAACAAATTGAGAAAGCAGCTCTTCATAATCGAGTGGTAAATTGGAAATAAAGCTGCTTCCTCTGCTATGATTTAAGGCTGCCTTGTCATTCCCTGCTGTAGTAGGGGCTTGTGTGTATCTGGCATAATAAAGTGAACCTCCCTCCCAGGTTGCATAGGGAGGAGTGGGTGCTGTGGAGCTCTGTGGAAACTGGAGCATTTAAATGGAGAAAAACTGAGTTCATAATAACTAAGCCATAAATAAAAGGCTTTCTACACAGGAGTCCTTTTATCAAGGAAGGGAAATGCAGAGCATCTCCTTTATCTTGGCTTCTCGCTGCTCTGCAACTTCTAAAGATGCCCTCACAGCTGAGAGCCACCGTGGCCTGCAGAGGAGCAAAGCCAGGGTCCCCTGAATTGTCTTTCAGGGGAGTTTTGTTGGGAGCACATCACTGAGCATCAGAGCCCAACCTGCTCCTTCCTGCTCAGCCACTGCAGAGCTTGACCTGACCTGTGTCACTTGAAAGTCCCTTTACTTTTTCAAAAAGACATTTGCTTTCTTTTTTTTTTCTTTTGGTTCCTCTGTGCATCAAACCCAGCTGTGGAAATTCTGAAAAATTAGCATCTTGCCACATCTGCACACATGAAAACTCTTGGAAATACTCTCAGTCGGCCACGGGCCAGCCACAAGCACTAATGGGCAGGAACAGCCAAATATATTTTGCCCATATTCCACCAACTGTGTTGTATCAAAATATGCCAGCCTCATGCCAGTTCTCTTGCATTTCAGATCTGCTGGAATCATGTGCAGAACACCAATAAGCAGAATATAGTAGATACAGAAACAGGATTTTTCTTTTTTTTTTCTAAATAGGCCATTAGATTGCATCATACCAGCCAGTGGTTTTGCTTTTGGAAAAAAAATCCCTGGGTAGTTGGAAACTGCTCACCAGCTAAGTTTCTGTAACTATGGCCACAGTTATGGTCTTAACAACCCATCTTGAGGCCCCTGCACCTTCCATCATCTCTTGACAAAGCTCATATCTCTAGCCCAAAGCTGTAGTTTGTAAGGTGATGGCTTTGTGGAACACATAATTCCAATTCTTATTTAGTTTTTAACCTGCATCTGCTCCCATTCCCACAAAAGACTCTCCCAACCTAAATCTGGGTATGATTTTAGTCTACTTTCAGCCAGAGCCCCGGCTCCAGCTACCTGCTTACCTATATCCATGTGGGTGAAATGATTCATGGGTTAATTGTCTTTCTGAGGCTTCCTGCAGCTTTTCCCCCTTTCACAAAGGACAGACAGGTAATATCCTCCTGTTCCTCTCTGCCCAGGCATTTTATCACCTTTTCAATGTGCTGGTCCCTCAGCATTGAGTCTCACCGGTCATTTAAACACAATGTTTTTTTTCCTCTTTAAGCATTTGCCATCTGATTTATGAAACCAAACTGATTTTCTACCAAACCCCTTTTGACTCAGAAGAAGGGATGCACAAGAGATGTTCTCTGATTAGGAACCAGAGAGCATCAAAACTCCCTGCTGGTGGCTCCTGGGCTGGCATCGAAATTCATCCCCAGGCTAGTGAGAGGAGAGGATCTAGCACAAGCTGAATGGGAGAAGAAACCAGGACTTGCCAGGCACAAGTTGCTCAACATCATCATATTTCAATATTTATAGAATGCTGTTGCCTCTCAAATGTAAAATTGTGCTGTTATCTCCGTATGTGCAGATTTTCTACAAATGCAGATATACTCAATCCATATGAGAACTCTTTCAGTCTTTTCCATTATTTCCTTCATAATCAGAGCAAAGTCTTTAGGAGCTTGTCTTCATTTTACTTCTTGCATACTAAGGATGGATTTTTTTCCCAGTACACAAAATCCCAGACAATGCACCCCAAAAGTGCTGCAGTTTGGAGGTACTCTTTCCTGGATTTATGAGGAACTCCCAGAACCATCACCATCTCTTATAACCTGGGAGTTTCACATCCTTATGAACTTGCAGGGTCTAATGATGCCCTTTCCTTGACAGATCTACCACAGATTAATGAGAATTTTCCACCTGAAAAGCTGAATTTCTGAAAATTACAGTTTCCAAAACTGGGACTGCAGGGGGGGAAAGGATGTTTGTCAGGAAAAAAAATGTTACCTTATTGTGCTTTAATCATCATTTCTGCAAATGCTGTCTTCAGGGATGCCTTTAAAAGATGAAAAGGGCCCTTTTTCTCCCCCCCAGGTAACCTCACTAAAACCAGAAGAGCTTCACTGCTGGAAAAGCATTGCAAGTTTGAAGTGCAATAGGCACTACCCACCCCAAATCCACGTACCTGCCTGATAAGGAACCTGGTGTTTCCTCCTCTGCCCCAGCCAAGGATTTTTCTCATTTTAATGCAAAATTATGCGGATCTGCCCTCTACATTTTGTGATGTGGAAGATGTATCTCAGCTTAATTATTTACCCTGTGAAAACACATTTCACTCCAGGCAGATGGCTGCTGGCTGGGACAATTTCTCATTTTCTGGCAACCTCAAGACCTATAGGGACCGTATGTTGTACCATATAGCTTATGCTATGTCTGCACAGCCCCAATCAATCTTTCCTTGCAGGAACAGATCTGATTTTTTAATAGCATCCCTGTCCTTGTTTTATCAGGGACTGTCAACAGCATAAAGAAATGCCTTAATAAATAGTGATACATAAATACTGAAACCCTGTATTTACCACATTCAGTGCAGTTGCTGAGCTGTTCATCATCTAATGTTACTGGTGTTGCATGGCAACCAGTGTTTAAAGGTTTGCTGACTCAAAGAGCCTCTGTACTTTAAAAGGTTTGGCGTATTTATTTGACAACCTCTAACTTCAATAGTCCCTTTGTCATCTTTATGCATAGATGACGTTTATAATGATTATGAAAACAATTTAATTTTGTTTTCCAAAATGCTGGGCATTTAGTATTTTTATATTATTATTATTACTACTTAGTAGTGGTTAGCCCAATGTTGGGTGCCAATAAATCTGTTGTGGTTTCAGCCAAAAACACTGCAACCAGACTGACAGATGGCCCTTTGCCCCCCCCCCCGCCCCCAGCTCTGGAGTCAGGAACACACAGATTGGGATCAAAGGCAGATGAACAGAGAGGGTCCTCTCTGGATGTCGGCCACTGCAGGAAGAGAAGAACTGATCCTTTGATCCCTCAGGTTTTACACTGAGCATGGGGTAGATGGGATGGAATACCCCAGTTGGTCAGGTTTGGGTCACCTCTCCTGTCCATTCCTCCTCACAGGTGTGACCCCTTTACGCTTTTCCATTTCTGACCCTCTAAGGGGCAAATAATGAAACTTGGCTGACCTTGGTGGTTATAGCAGTAAGTATAAGCAAGGGCCTCTCTGCATACCATTCCTTGGCATTTGTCACCAAAATTGTCCTTATCCTGAGAACGAGCAGTTTTCTCCACTGGCACATAACTGGCACAGTTTTCTCCAATGGCACATAATTAATATGCCATTAATTTCAGAGAGTTAGAGGAGGCCTAACTAAAATGTAAGATTACAGAACACAAAATTGGTTCAGTTTTACCTCAAACCAGGACACCAAAAAGCTGGGCATTCAGTATTTTTACATTATTACTACTACTTAGGAAAAAGACTTGGTCCTGTCAACAAAGAGGACACAGTTTGTTGCTTTCTAGGCATATTTTACATTATCCCATCATTGCATTATGTCCGTTGATGGGAGCCTCAGTGGAGGCACCAGCCCTGTTCCTCCTGTCTTGCCAAGATGTTATTTTGGTGATGCTCCACAGGTGCCCGACTGCTGCCTGGTGGCTGGACCAGGCAGAGAGATGGGGGGCAGCATGGGCAGACAGCCTGGTGTGTGGTCTGCAGCCTGTCTCCTTGATGGCCTCCTTCAGGGAGCTGGGCTTGGTGTTCAGTCGAGGTGCTGTTGCCCATACAGCCTATCAGGGATGCTTTCCCCTTTGTAGCCAGGCTGGAGAAAATCCAGGCAGGCAGCAGCCAGACCTCTGCTCCTCTTTGGTCGTTTGCCTCAAGTGGAAATGGTTTTCTGTTTTATTCAGAACAGAGCAAAACCTCACCCCGAGGCCGTCGGCATAAAACTGGAATTAGTCATGAAACACAAACCCAGGCAGGTTTTAGAGGGAGGCTGAGGTTTCAGAGCAATGATTTTTATTATAGTGAAAATACCGCTGCATAGAATATAGAATTACAAATTCCTGATCAAAAGGTATCAAAATTCTGTATAACAACACAGCATTTTCCAAAAAGTCCTCTGGAGGCCTCTGGCATTCTCGGCGTGTGCAGTGCTGTAGGTACAATGCTCACATGTGCTATGGGGCTTGGCAGCAGTTTGGTTTCAGTATGTTGCATTATACTATTAAATCGCAACATTGTAGCTGGCAACATATTTATTTATATATACTAATGGAATGAATATTTGATTGATACTAATTTCTGAAGTTTGTCCTTCACTCCTGCATGCTTTGGCTAAGAGTATTTGAAGTTTCTTCTCTGTACATTAAGATATGAGAAGACCAGGCTTCAGTGAATCTTAGTTTATTCAGACTCCTGTTTTGAGTTCCAGTTTGCAGCATTGAGGGGGTTTTCTATTGGCTTCAGCCAGCTTTAGCTAAAGACTTTGTAGAGAGACAAACTCCATGATTTTTATGCAAGTGGGGCTTTGGGGGAGGTTGTCTCTAGTATGGGAGATGAAAGATCTGCTCAGGGGCCATAGAATCATAGAACCATTTTGGTTGGAAAAGATGTTTGGGATCACAGAGTCCAACTATCTACCCTACTCTACAAAGTTCTCCCCTACACCATATCCCCCAACACCACATCTAAACGATTCTCAAACACATCCAGGGATGGTGACTCAACCACCTCCCTGGGCAGCCCATTCCAATACCAGACCACTCTTTGTGTGAAAAATTCTTTCCTAATGTTCAGTCTAAACCTACCCTGTTGGAGATTGAAGCTCTTCCCTCTCATTCTATCACTAATTACCTGCGAGAAGAGACCAGCACCAAGCTCTCTACAGTGTCCTTTCAAGTAGCTGTAGAGAGTGATGGGGATCTCCCCTCAGTCTCCTCTTCCTCAAACTAAACAGCCCCAGCTCCTTCAACCTCTCTTCATACAGTTTGTTCTCCAGACCCCTCACATGGAGGAGAACGAAAAATTTCTTTCTTTCCCAGAAAGCCACAGGGATTAAAGGCATTTGCTCAGTGGGAAAGCAATAGGGGGATGCATGGTCTGGCTGGTTAAGGCTGCTGGGGCACAGAAAGCTCATGGAAAGCAACCTTTAGGGAATATCATGAGGGAAGCTGCAGGTGAGAATCCTGCAAAAGTGATTGAACACTCTTGTGTGTCTGCCACAGAGGTGCTGCTACACCTCCCCTGGGAGGCTGAAGTCCCTTGTCTTCCCTCCCACACACCCTGGCAAAGGCAAAACCTTATCAGGCATTTATCAGCTCATGGTTATGCTTCTTCTCCAACTTGCTCTACCCCTGACAGATGAAACAAGGGCTAATCAGTCACTGTTGTCTTCTTTGTGCCAGTAAAAAGCCAAGTAGCAGCCACAGGTTGTGTGTTCTGGCTTTTTTTCCTTTGCGTGTTTGTTTTGTAAATGACATCACAGCAGAACTTCAAAAAAAGGGGGGGGGGGGGAAATATGTTGGAAGTCATGGTAACTGGGAATCTGGGCTCACAGTTGGCCTTTTCAGGCATTGTCAAGGCATATTTTGCCTCCTGCTTGCCAGCTTGATGTGTTGTCAAAGGATGCCATGCTTAATTAATACAATATGCAAAGGTTGCTAGAGAGGACACTGTGAGCATTGCTTATTAAAAGGAGATTAGTTTTTCAAAGCAGGTATATTTTAATTAAAGAAAAAGTTACCCTTCTGTTCCCCACAGGTGGGGCAAGCATTCTTCTGCAGAAGCTTAATTTGCCTGGATTTCACAGCATCTGAATACTGTGGAGTTTTTCTGTCAATAGTGTTTTTTTCCAGATTCACCCTTCAGTGTTCTTATCTGTTCTGTTTCGGTTATCATCTGAGAAGATTCTGTGTATGGGAAACACCTTCCATTATCTGAAATCTTGACTAACACAGTGTCACAGTTCCTGCAAAGCAGCCATACGGTGCAGGGCTTTGCCCAAGGCCCTTTCCCTTACCTGGGTGGCTGGTTGTGATTTTTAGCACTACCAGTAGCGGAAAAGAGACCAAGTGTTTCAACCTTTTCTTGCTTGCATCATTGCAAGATGCATGTTGAGCTAGAAGAGCATCTCCCATATTCTTGGAGGTTGGACTAGGTGACCTTTGAAGGTCCCTGCCAGCCCAGATGATTTTATGATTCTATGATAGGTGGTTCTCTGCCACACAGACCAAATGCACCAGTGTGAAGAGGTGCCTTAGCAAACCCCACTCTCTCCAGAAAACTGGAGAAGCCTCTGCTCCCCATCCCATGGCCAGACACTGCCCAGCCCTTCAGTGGTGAATGGCACAGCTGCCCAGAAAATCTGGGGCACCTCCTTGGCTCCATGCAGGAAAGAGCTCGACCTTTATTTTTCCTTCAAGCTGATGGGGTGGGTCAATCAGCATAAATATTTAGGAGTGGAACACACTTCCAGGGAGCTCATCACAGTTATAATGCTCTGCAGGTTATTTTCTAGGGCTTCCATTCGAGAGGGTTTTGAAATCACTTCTCCTTCAGACTAATCAGTGGTATGTCTCCTGATACTGAGGAGCTCTTTGTCAGGCGTTGACATAAATAAAGAAAAAAGAAAAGAGGAGCTTTAAAGTCAGGAATGTACCAAGCAGCCTCATCATTGTTTCTTCTACAAATGCAATATTAATAACCATTTTTGAAAGAAGAAATTACTTTTAATTATGTTGCATTGTAACACACAGCACTTTTGCATCCTACATACACCTTGACAATACTTCCTCATTAACCCACATAAAAGCACTCAAGCAAATGAAAAGGTTGCTATAGGCAACCTCCTTTTGGCATTACAGCATTAATTGTAGGAGTCTCTGAGTGGATCAGGGATTCCCTACCCATTAACTAAACACACTGACAAGAAGGCAAGAGCAGTAAAAAATTAAGGAACTGAGTTGAACTTTGCCTTCAACTCTCAGTAAAAAAAAAAAATCACAAATTTTAGCTATTGCAAATCATAAAGGATTTTAATTGTGTGAAAAGAACAGGAATACTTTTATGGAATGCAGTGGAATGAGTAGAAACAGTAATTGAACTAATTTATTCCAATAGAGGCATAATAGATACTTGAAAACTCAAATAATAATCTTCTAATCTGTGTTACTTGTGATAATTTACAAGAAGGAATTGCTAACAATCCTTTCTGACAGCCTTGGTCAGGTTCTCATCCTTCCAGATAAATCTCTTGCTTTAGAAAAAAGAAGTTATATTTTAGGAATTAATGAGTTCTTCCACTTGAGTTTATGCTCAGAAGTTAACCAAATTCTGTCAAATCCATAAAGCAAACTAGATTCTCTTTATTGAGTCTGGGGTGACACTTATGTCATGGGTGTGCTTTGTGCTGTCTTGAGAAAAATCATCTGATATTTTACCAAGTTATATTCAGAAAAATTGCCATGTTCATATGCTGAGTAAAGATGCATGGGAATGCTTCAGAGAAACCCCTGAAGGTCCTGTATGCAATGAACCTTGTTGGAAGCCTGCAGCTGGCCAAAGAATTGCAAGTCTGAATTGTAAAATGGAACCAGGCAGCAGAGCTGAAAGGACCAAGTCTTGCCTCTGCTGGCAGCATTCCCCCTGCTGATGTCCTGAAAGAGAAGGGAAAAGGAAAGGGAAAGAGAGGAGGAATAAGATGGGCTCACTCCAAGAAGAACAAGACCTGAATTTGGTGAAGGGGTGGGGGGACTATGGAACTAGTGGGGTAATGACACAAGGAGCTTCTGGAGATCTCTAGAAATGGCAGTTTGTCTGGTTTATGGGCAGCAGTTCAGTCAGTAGTGAATTCAAGGTGGTGGAGAAGCAGGTACATTCTGAGGGTTGTGGCTTTCTGCCATACAGCCCACGAGCTCCCGAGTCCTGGATGGGAGCACAAACCAAAGAGTCTGCTCTTACCCCGAAGGATTTGCTGTTGAAGGTGTACTTGTGTGATGGGAGAGGAGAACCCTGTAAATCTGTCTGCAAAATTGGATTTGCACAATGTGGAAGAGCAGGACAAACCATTTGCCTGGACTTGCTGCTGAAATCGATCTCTGCTAGGGCAAACTTCTTATTTTTAAAAATGCATCTGTGGGTAGCTGGAAGCATGGTGTACGTTTGTATCCATTGAGTAGATACTGAACTTCTTCCTTCTGAACGTGATCCCATAGCTAGTGCCAACAAGAAGGACAAAATTAATTATAAGCAAAGTTTCCACAAGACTTTATAAGCTGCTGACAAAACTCTCTTTTCCCCCTTCATCTTTCTAATTAAAATGTAAAATTAATCTTACTGGGATTTTTTCCGCCTTGCCTGGGATCATTCTGGAATAAGGACACCCACATTCCTCTTATTCACATTATGCTAATAGCTAAAATCAGCTTATTATTAGCTGCCCCTAGCTTTAATTACAAAGAGGTGGAGAGGGCAGCTCTGTATGATGCTGAGGAGGCCAGCAGCAGTGGGTATCTGCAAACCAGAGCTGTCTGTGCTCCTTTGGTCATTCTTGTAATGAGTGTTCTGATGTGCAAGGGGTTGTCTGTTGAACCCCACCCACATATCTGAGCAGAAAATATGCTGACCTTATGGGGCCTTTCAGTATTTGAAAGGAATCCACAAGAAAGCTGGAGAGGAGCTCTTTACAAAGGCATGTAGCAATAGGACAAGGGGTGATGGCTTCAAACTGGGAGAGGGTAGATTTAGATTAGACATTAGGAAGACATTTTGAAATGTGAGGGTGGTGAGACTCTGGAACAGGTTGCCCAGGGAAGTTGTGGATGCCCCATCCCTGGAAGTGTTGAAGACCAGGCTGGATGGGGCTTTGAACAACCTGATCTAGTGGGAGGTGTCCCTGCCCAGGGCAGGAGGGTTGGAACTAGATGATCTTTAAGGTCCCTTCCAACCTAAACCATTATATGATTTCTAATACGATGAGTGAGCTTTCATGGATCAGAAACTGCCTGGTGCTTGGACAACCATTTCCATGGGCTGGGGGGTGAAATGTTCCCCCTCCTGAGTGCAGGCACAGACCTTGTCTTGCACTGATTTCAGCAGCCAATTTCTGTCCCTGGTCCTCCAGCCCAAAGAGGAAGAGCAGAGCCACAGTACAACGATGCCAGCTGCAAAGCACATTTCAAGCCCAGCATCATAAATATGGCCTAAACTGAGTTTCATCTTACTGAAGTCAGAAACATTGAAAAAGAATGAAAGCTGGTTTACTCAAAAACTTTTTAAAAAATCTTTAAAGTCTTTATTATAAGCTTCTTGGGCTTTCTGCCAGAAAAATACCACTGATTGTTTATGCCCTTGCCTGTACTGAAGGTTCCAGCATCAGTAGCTTTTGAGAGATACTGAACTCACCCAACAATCATTACTAGTTATGAACAACCATACATTAGAAAAAGTAGACCTAAGTCCCAGTGAAATATATTTGGGCAGAGAGTTTTACTGGAATGAGTGAAAAAAAAAAAAAATCAGACTTGTACACAGTCCTTTTTCTAATGCAATTGTTTGCACGGAGTCAAATTGTGAAAGCCCTTCCTTGGTAATCAGCTGTTAGCACAGGTAGGGTTATACAATTTGCTTGAAGAGTAGAATAAGACTTGTTTCAGAATAATTATGGGCATGATCCATGATGCAGGTCTATCCTCTGTGGGCTCAACTTGGCCACTTTCATGTTAGTCATAATAATTATCCCATGGGATTTAACGAGAGGATTTGCAACCTGAGGTACTGTGAAGGGAATAGTAGGAAGGTTTTTTTTTCTCAACCCTGAATCATGAAAACCTCTGAAGAATGAGAAATTAATATTTCCAGATGATTTTTTGGGTGAGGTTAGGAAGGTCGGAGAGCCAAAGCAAATAGGTTTGAAAAAGAGAAACATTTTCAAAATATCATCAACAAAAGAGAGGAAACAGGCAAAAAACCCCAACAACTCCACAACCCATCCACAGGAAAGTAATAAAGCATTTCAGTTAAAAAAATCTCAGGGCGAATGAGGTACAGTGGATAATGTACAACTTTCCAGCTTTCACTGTTCTCAGGAGAAATGTTATGGGAACAATAAAATCTAGGACAGTGAGCACACATGTGCCTTGCTTCACAGGCAGCATCCAGAAATGCCCAATTTTCCCGTATTTTCACTTGTTTTGGGAGTGCATCCCTGGGCATGTACTCCCAGGGTGGGTCTGTCCTGCTCAGCGATGCAGAGCTCGCCTTAATCATCCCCCGCAACGTTTCCCCGGAACCTGCTAATGAAAGACAAGAGAGAAAAACCCCATCCTGGCAAAATCCACATAATGAAAAATGACTGAGCTAATGTGTACTGCCACCAATTTCCCAACTTAACGTCTGTGAGCAGCCTCGTGCAACACATCACTTGGCAGCACTCTATTAAGTGTTACTTCTCCAAATCGTGCAGCAAAGGGACTTGTCACTTCCATTTCCTTCACGGGTGCAATATTTGCTTTATAATCACATCAAATAAGGGAAGCAATTTTTGCTTTATTTTGTTTAGCTTTTAGGCTGGTTACTCCGTGTTTCCACCAGCTTTAGGACTTAGCAGAAGTGCAAGGGCCATGGCAAGAACAGCAATTCCCCCGCTCACCCCATCAGTGTGTTAGCAGCTGCTGCAAACGTGACATCATGACCTACAATATTTTTTTTTGTTTGTGGGAAGGTCCCTGCCCACTTCATTGCAGGAGGGGGAGAGGTAGAACTGGTTTAGATGAATCAGATGTGTATCTACAATGAGCCCAGCTTTGAAAAAAATATGCTGTAATTAAAGCCAGGGGAATGCTTTCCCCTCTGCGATTGCTGGCAAAGAGCCTGGGCACAGGCTGGTCCTCAGCATGCAGCTCTGAAGCCAGATTCACCCTCTGCAATGGCTGGAAGCCTCCAGCTGGGATTGGGTTGGCCTTGCTTGGTGGTTTCTTGATCTTCTGCCGCCCCTTCACAATGAGAATGAAATCCAATGCATTGCTGGAAGAAACCCCATAACTTCATTGCAAGTGAGTCTGTATAGTCCCAGTGCTCCCCTAGGGAAGCAGAGTTGCTCACAAGCCCTTGGTGGTGGCCATCTGAGACCCAACAGGGTGTCCCAAGGTGCAGATTGTAGGCTCAACAAGGTTCTTCAGAGTATCCTGGCTCAGCACAGGTGCTGATGGCATCATGTACCAGAGCAAAGGGAGCTCTCCCTCCCACCGTGACACGTCACAGCCTGTGGCACCAAGCAAACCCTTCCCTTCCCAGTGCACGGGCTGGTGTGTTTCCCCACGGCGAGCTGCGTGTGCTGGGTTCTGCAGTCAAGTTTTGGTGTCTACACAGTTCTCTGACACAGAAAAAATATAAGTGCTTTTACTTTCTCTGATTGACATGCTATTGTATAAAACAGCAATGACAAGCTCAGCTCAGCTCCAGCAACCGACTACGGAAACAAATCCATGCCCAGGATGTGTTGTCCATCAAAACCAGCCTCTACCACCAATTTCCTGGCTTTTCTTGGTGCCAAGGCTATTGTAGTAAGAAAGCTGTCGTAATAAGCCTTTCTTGACCTGCCAAACTGGGAGGATATTGCAAAGGTTATTATTTAAAAGGAAAAGTTAAAGGAACCCTGCTGGGCAAAGGGTTGAATGATGGGGTTGGCAGAAAGGACTTCATGGACAGGAGGAGGGATGAAGCTGTAACCCCTCTGCTAGGGCTAAATTATACCATCTCCATTATCTTCTGGTTTGGTTGCTGTTCAATGCAGAAAACAATGCTCCTTCAGTTGTTAACGTTTCCTGATAATGAATTCATATTTCTCCTCTGGAAAGTGGTAGGTGTTATGTGTGCAAGTAGCATTTGATTAATATGAACATTCAAACAAGACTTGAACCCAACCTTGGAGGAGGGAGTTTGGAAACCTGAAGCTCAATGTGAACTCTCGCACAGTTCTATCTATAAATATCTCTTCTGCCTTCATTCAGCTCACTGATAGGGGGTGGGAGTGCCAAAATACCCAAGGAAAAACTGTTTTTATGACCTCTCTAACCTGGCCAGATGTACCAAGCAGGAGGAACTCACAAGAAAATCTTTTTGCATTCAATTTCCAGCCCAGTTTTGCAAATTCACGTGGCAGAACCACCATTTAAAGAGCACTCTGGCAATGTTAGGTGCTTATCTCATAACAAGTGAGAAGTGGGACACCCTGACATGTTTGATGTGTTGTAAGAGCATTCAGAGATCAAAACACACACCAACCCCCTGTGCTGGCCACAATGCAGACAGGTAAATCCTAGTTCACACCTGAACTGGGGAGAGGGGTTGACGTACAGTGGAGGGGAGCCTATTTGCACCCCCTTTTGCAGATGAGATGGGGCTGCGGCAGATTTTAGGCCTGCTCCAACCTGCCACTGCCATGGAGATGCCAGAGGACCCCACATCACCAATCATCACACCTCCCTTTCATGTTTTACAATGTAAATGCTTTTGCCTGCACTAGTCATCCAGACTCCCCATGAATGGAGAGAAGTAGGCACCCAAGAAGGTGATTCATGTCCTTATGGAGCTGTCTAAAATAGGTCAATGAATCATGCTCTAAAAATGCCTTTTTCTCCTACAGACTGGCAAGACAATTTCAAGGATGAGCTCAGATATACATGCTGTGGACATCTAAGGATGCACTTGCCATCCTACCTCTTTATTTCTTATTTGTGTGTGGGCTGACCCAGGGAAGGCTTTTCAGAAGCTTGCCGGGAAGGAGAAGCTTTGCTATGGAGAAAGCTTGTAGGTTCAGTGAAAGGTTCTGCTATCTGGAGCTGAATGCATCCATCCAGCTCCATGGACAGTGACACCTTCCTACAAGGGCACCACGGCTTGGTGGTGCATCTTCAGACTTTCTCCAGCAGCACACAAAAGTCTCTCTGAGGTACAGATGGTGCCTTGGACTTGCAGACAGTGGGTAGCAGCATCCAGAGGACTTTCAGTCTCTGATGCTGTTGGTTGGAGTAGCATGGCTTGAAGGAAGTAAGTGGACCACTGAATAATCTTCTGCACAGACATGCACATGGGTATGGAGTTACAGCTTTTATTCTGACCGAGTTGGTGAGAGGTTCCTTCCTTGGTCAGCAGTTTTCTTCCAGTGAGTCCAACATCTTTTCCCTCTGCCAAGGGGGCTCTGGATCCAGACAGCTGCTCTTCAGCTCCCTTGAAGATTCCACTTGGTTCCTGACACCAGTTCTGGCCACACTCCTGGCACTTGTACCTGACTGATCAAACCAGCCCCATCTGTATCAGTCCTGATCACTCTCAGCTCTGTCACAATCACCATTTATCTCAGCATGCAAATGTGCTGTGCAGATCGCTCTAAGCTTGACGAGCTCCTTCTAATGAATTGCTCAGGAAGGGTGGAAACAGGTCAGCCCTTTCCACAAACTAGAACAGCCAAAGGCATCGTAAACAGACAAGAATAATCTGTTTACAGCCCTGTTCCTCCAGCCTTTCTGGAAAGTAGTCGCTTTGGCACTTCTGATGTTGCCACCTCACAGCTCAGACTCCACAGCCTCGGGCATGCGAGTAAGGTCTTCAGATGGGAGATGTCAGCAGATCTTGACCTGGCTCTGAATTTCACTGTAACTGCCTTCCCAAAGCCAAACAGGGAACGCTTCATATGTTGGCAGCCAGATGACGTCCACACATAGAGAATCCCAACATGATCAGGCCTCATTAACAACCAGCATAGTAATGAGGAGATCATTTGGGGGGCTCTCATAAGAAGACTGGCGAGTGAACAGCAGACACTTGGCAATATAATCAATGCGTTCCTCAGCGCTTGAAGAAGCTGTAACTGGCATCAATTATTGTACCTGTGCTGGTTTCAGTGGATTTTCAGAGCTGAAACCTTATTACAATGTTTATTCATTTATTTTCCGGGTTTAGTCAACCCAGACATCTGTCTTTAACGCAGCATATTAACGATACTGCCAATGGGTTGGAATTTAATTTTATGCATGCATGAGAAGCATAACTTCAGTCGTGCCACACACTCCTGATTTACAGACAAAATGAATAGCAGCTCTACCAATTTGCAACCGCCTGATTGATGCTGCAATGTCTGTATCGTAAAATTAAATTGAAGGGCATTATCTCCAGGAGAAGGGTGAGGAAAGCTGGAAGTGCCTTTCCCTGCGGCCGGAGGTGTCAGCTCTCCTGCCCGAGCAGAGTTTCCTTTCATGGCTGCTTTATCTTCTCCTCTGTACATCTTGGAGTGCACAAGTGCTTGTTTTTAAGTGCTTCAGAGCACAATTATGATTAACAGACCCATTTGCTTGCTCAGCCGGTGTATCTGCTTATCAGGAGAGTCATCTTCTGCAGATGATTATGGGATTACCTCCCAGCACTGTTCTCTGCACTTTACCCACGATGAGCACACGTGGAGGTTTTGAGTCGATCATGTTCTGCAAAGTTTCCTGAGCTTCCCTGGGAAGCTCACAGAGGGGGACACCAGCCTGGCCCCTCTGGCCACCTCGGTGCATGGAATAACACGATAATGGGATCCTCAGGAAAGCCAGGCGGGGTTCAACTATGGGAATGTGAAAGCATTGCTACCTTTAATTTTTAATTGTGCCTCACCAGCTGGCATCGGGGAGAATGAAGTTTCCTGAAATTTTAATTGGCAAACCCATTGACCCGTTTCCTTCTGCGTCCCTGGGTGGCAGCACAGAATACATGTTGGGCTGGCAAGAGAATTTGCTTCATGCCAGGCCTGGGGGGGTCTGGAGCAGATAAAAAACCCAAATCTTTTTCTAGTATGGATCTTGGAAGGGCTGATTGCACTCGGTGGGTCTCTGCAGTTGCAGAGATCCCAACACAGAGCTGGAGAATTGTGCTGACAGCAAGCGACCTCCTCTTGTCCTTGTAGAGATCTCCCAAAAATGGTTTCCCCTGATAGGTCTGGTCCTTACAGTCAGCCCAGAGTCACTGGAGATTTTCTGTGAAGCAATGGCATGACTTTTCCACACAGCAACTGGAAAAGAACTCAAGAATGGGGGAAATCAGAGAGAAAGGCTTTTTCCCCTAAATCCAAATGAAGCAACTAAAACTTTCCAGAAAGGGTCAGTCTGGGTGAAGTTGTTGGGTGAGAAGTCACAAAGTTCATCTAAGTCTGGGCATCTGCCCTGCGTCACTGAATATTTTAAGAAAGCTCTGAACAACAGGCCTTCGAGAAGATGGCAGAACCAGAAATCCTCTTCAGAGGGGGGAAGCCAGGAGGAAATCCTGCCAGATGAGATTCCTGACATTGCTGTGCAGGCTCAGGATGCTCCAATGTTTTGGATAATCACAGGAATTTGGAACTGGGTGCAGAGTCGGTGCCAAATGGTCTGTGCAGGATTGGGGAATGGGCTTCAAGGCTTTCCCTGGGGAACATTTAATCCAGAGCAGAGAGTGCTGGTATATACCTTGTACAACGCGTGTCCTTGACAACACTTGGAAAACTGTGTCAACTTGACACCATGTTGATGCTTCGTTTTCATAGTATATACATTATTGTTTAACAGCAAAGAAAATTCTCCTAGAAAGAGAGAAAGGCTTGAAATCCTCTTATATATTAATATGAATTTAGAGTCATATATAAAATAACATCCTTGTCAATCAGCAGCCATGTTATAGACACAAACCTGACGTCAAATCCAAGCATAACAAGGAAGCTGACTGCATGACAGATTGTGTGGAAATCTTCCAGAAACGGGCTTTAAAATGCAGTTGGCCAGACACTGGATTCAACAGCATTTAGAGATGAACTCATCATTTAAAGTTTCAAGTTTCATTTTTAAGGAAAACAATGTGCTCTGTTACCCAGATGGAGGTTTTCTTTGAAAAGATGTCATTAACTTTTAAATCAACTGATGTCATCCACCATTGATACAGACACACACCTACGCAGGGGGAGCAGACAAAGAAGCTCAGAGCAATCCACTTCAAGGTGACACATAATGCCTTCACACAATAAAAAAGAAAAAACAACCCCAAAACATCAAAACCCAGAGAACCCCAAAAAGCTGACTGGGGGTATAAAATGCATTTTTTTGATCTGCACACAAAATTCAGTGATAACACAGCGTTTCCTAGGGGAGAGCAATCGCAGGAAACGGGAGAAATATACGCAGTGCGATCCTCAAATTAGGATTTCTTATTAAAAAAAACCAAATGAAATAAAATAATAAGATCAACTCCTGACTGTGTGGGGGCAGCCGGGAAAACACTCATAATTCAGAAAGGCAGATGCTGCCTCGAGCTGCACGGAGGTACGACCAAGGGAGGGGAGAGCAAAGCGTTGCACACAATCGATACAGCAATAGAGCAAGACTCCAGCTTGGCAAACTGGAGCACGCTTGGCCAAGCAGCAGCACCACTATTAATAAGGGTTGGGTTAAGCAGCTTTTCCAGGAAGCAGCAATGTGTGTTGCCCTCTAGGTGACAGCAACACCACCAAACAGCATATTCTCTATAGAGATGCCCTCTTTCCTCATCCCACCCCCCCGCACTATTTCTTTGCCAGCTTAGCCCTCATCACTTTGGAAATGAAGATTTAATATGGATTCATGAGGTGGATTCTTTATGCCAGTTTAATGCTAATTAATTATTCAGGGTATAGTTGAGAGCAAACCTGGAAAAAAATCGGCTGGCATTTCAGTATTATGCAAAAAGCACCACTATTATTTGCAAATCGATGTGTCTCCTAAGATTTAAAATTAAAGAGCTCATTCCTCTATGTTAAACACCAACTGAGATTATTAAAAACATCTATTGAGTCTTTAGCATCTCTTTAACATCTCTGCAGTTCCAGCTTGTCAGGGTTCAAAAGAGCAGATACGTTTTTAATAATCAATTGCCATTTTAAAATACCATAACATTCCAATTAGGCAGAAATTAAACTTAAATGTCCCAGAAAAATTAACTTTGCATTTCAAGTGTTAATTGAATAAAAAAGTTTATAGCTTTGAAATATAGTTCTTTCAGTTCTTGTTTGAATAAAGGTGTGTCAGACTACATGAAATGAGAGTTTAAATGCTCATTCTTTCTGCTTGGGCTGTGTGTGTGCTCCTCCACAGACTGTTTTCACAGCAAATGAAATTGCCACACACCAAGAAATCAGTCCTATTAACTAAATACTTAATCAAAGTCTTGACACTACAATTTGCCAGTTGGTCTTGGTTGGTGGCTTCAAATTCTCAGCAGCTTGCAAAGGTGTCCCACAGCTGCGAGGTGACACGCTGGTGGGTGTGTGCGTGGCAGTGCCCATTGCTCCAGCCCAAGACCCAGAAAAAAAGGTGTGGAAATCTTTCCCATTTGGAAATTATTTATGTTCTATAGTGTTTAGGTCATTGCTGACCCATGACTAATCAGATGCGATAGTTGATGGGGGACATAATGGAAAAGAGTGCTCTGAGGCTCCAGGCGTTACCACGGGATCAGCACGGATCCATAGGGGAATCCTTTCCACCCACTGCACTAACTCATACCCGTGTTAGCAGCCTGAGAGGAGGGAGAGAGGAGAGAAAATGGATTGTGGAAGGGGATAGCCCTCTCGGAGTTGGAGCCAGCCTCTCCAAGTCAGTTTTCATCCACATTACTAAAAAGGGAACTCAGTTTTCCTCTGCCAGGAGGTTTGAACACTTGCGTTAGGGCAAGAGAAAATGTTAAAATCTCCTTTCACTGTAAGAGTTTTCCATAACACTAGATCTTAACCTAAAATGCCCTTCAACTACATAAGCTTGCTCTGTGTTTCACTGTGTTTCAGTAGTGTGTATAGAAAGGAACCTTCTTGGTGCTGGGTTCGCAACGCCTGGTCATTCTGCAACTAATGTCCAGCCAAATTTTACCTCCTTCCCTTGTAAATATGGATTAACATCCCTCACTGCATCTTCTTGTCATCAAAATAATCTCTCCTATGCCTGGCTAGAAGGCGGGCAGACAAGAGCAATTCTTTCTGTACAGCAGACATGCTCTGCTTCCTGTTTGAGTGTACTCAACCCGAGTCTACTCAACATTTAAAAGATTAGGAAAAAATGACACATACAGAGTAGCTTCATGTTGCTTGAAGGAGGCAAGTCAGAGGCCAAGCTTAAAATAAGGTCTTGGTGCTCACCTATGATTGGGTAACGGTCACAGAATCTCAAACTCCATTATTCCTCCTCAGTCCCTCAGGACTTGACCAGGTCTGAAGGAGCCAGAGATATAAATTGCATCCTCTGGAATTTGCTGCCAAAAGGGTCACAGTTTCCTCACCCAGAATTGCTTATTCACCATCACAATTAGCAGAAAGGAACAGAAAATGCAACAGCCCACTTGAAGCAGTTCACCAAAAGCCAGAGGCTTGACTGCCTCTTTTGTTTGTCTGGGATTATCCTTATTGTTATTTTATAATCCTCTGAGTGCATCTTCTTGCAGAGAGAGGCACTTTCACAATGCCGACACGGAGCCATCAGCAATGATCTATCTGGAGAGCGGGATTAGAGGTCGCATCATTTCAACTGAAGAAATCAATTGAGATTCATTGGATGCTTTGCCACTCCACGTTCTTTGTATTGTTAATTTTTATCATTGTCACACTTTTTCAAAGCTTCCTGGAAATTAGAGATGGAAAAGGCCTATTGAGACATCCTGCCTCTCTCACCAGAGGCAGAGCAGGAATGATCGTAGTTGGTCTGGTTTGACATGGTGCCAACCAGCCAAGCTCCCACCACTTCTCCAGTGCTGTCCTGAGTGTGGGGACCATTACCCATTGCAGCATCTCCTTTATTCTACCACCACACGTGTGTGCCTCTGAGGTTTGGGAAGCGAGCAACCTCGACACAGGCTCAACTCCTTCAACCCCATGAGTGAGCAGAGGTTTTGCTGGAGATCGACACGAGGACGTGGGATTTGGCAGGGGAAGAAGGAATATTTGAGGACTGTGTTTTGTGAAGGAGCTGGCTTTCAGCAGAAATCTCTGTCTGTCTGAACATTTTCCATCCAAACTGGCTTTGGGGTGCATGCACTTTTCTCAGTGAAAAAAAAGAATATGTTGCCAGCTGTGTTGGAAGTTCACAGCGCCACCAAAGCACATCAAGCTCTTATTGCTTGACCCCTATTTTTGGTCTGACTGAGCAATGAGGCAGCCAGGAGCCCTCATTTTTTTAATAATGCACTTTATTTGGCAGCTAAGCAGTTAACAAAGCATAAAATGCTGTACAAAAGGGTAATGCCCTGCTTGCAAAACACTGCCACGTGTAAGGCAGTGTATCATCCCCTTGCTGATAAGACTGGAGATACACTGGCAGACTGGCTCCCTCTTTGTCAGGTGAAACCCGTAAGGTTGTTTTAAATGAGATTTTATTTATTTATTTTTGCATTTTATCTTTTTGCATTGAACAGCGTGCGGGTCCCGATCAGTTGCTAAGCAACATCCCCACCGGGCCCCGGGTTTCCTTCCTCCTACAAATGGGAAACAACAAGAAAAATCCCTCTGTGTTCACCGAGATGAGGTAAAGTCCTACGATTTAGTGCTCTTAATTGCATCCTCCCCTCGAAGGGCTTGGTCCTGCTGAGAAGGGAATAAGATGCGTAACTCCCATCACGATGAACAGGGCTTCAAGTGGTGAAAGGAGAATATACCTCTGATGGGGAAAGCACCATAAAGGTCCATGGAAATAGCACAAACAGCCCTGCCACGAGTAGAAATCAGTGTGGACACCCACGCACACCTGCCCGACGAGAACCAAACCGTTATAATTAGTGTGTAACAGCCTGGTAGACCTGGCTCAGCTTGAATAGACTTTCATAACCTCTCGCACATGCTGCAGGGCACCAGGGAGCCTTTCTGGGCTGCTTGGAAGCTGCATTTTTGCACCTCAGCACTGAAGGAGGGGTTCTGTGTCAAGCTCGCTGCTCCATTTCTAGAAGTGCTTGGTTTTGCACAATCCCTGCACCACATCTCTGCTGTTTGTTGCTCATGTGAACTTCACGCTGTTCCAATAGAGTTGGTTGGCTTAGGAATTTTTTCTTCTTTTTTTTTTTGAGTAAAAATTATAGCCGTGAGCAAAAATCTCCAAGTATTTGTGTTGTCATGTAATATTTCTAGTGATAAAGAAAGCAGAGTTGCAGAAGCTCGGGATGATCTTCCCACGCCTTTAGCTGTCGGATGCATTTCTAAAGGGGCTCTTTGTTTTGAAGAACCTCCATTTCCACTGCAGCCATCTCCAAAGGGTTTTGAAGTGCTGGAGATCTGGAACTCCTTCTTGTCTTCAAGCCAAAGAGCATCTTTTCCCCCTCCACAGCTCCAGGGCAGACCTTTGCAGGCAGAAAAACAACCTTCAAGCAGCCCAAACTGGAAGCTGGAGGGCCCAGATGCCTTCATTACCTTGCATCTGACTGGGCAAATGTTAGAAGAGGAAAAGGCTGTTGTAGAAATATCAGATATATCTGTACTACTTTGGAAAGCTTCCTGGCTAATTAGCAGGACTCAAGGCCAATTAGGCTGAGATGAATGAAGGGCTCCTACATCTTTCCTTTCTGTGTGGATGGAGCATCCTGCTCAGCACCGCCACCCTGCTTTGCCTTAGACTTTTTTTGCCTTTTTTTTTTTCCCCCTGATGGCAGCAGCTTGAGGAGCTCACGGAGGGCGATGTGATGATGTGCAGGGCAGGTGGCACATGCAAATGCAATTCCCATCCCACCACCCACTCCCTCCAGTCCCACCAGCTCCGCGGGTGGAAGGCGGGCGGCAGAGAGGAGGGGAGAAGGGCGCTTTTGAACTCGGCGGTTTCAAAATAAAGCGATTTGCACGCCCGATCACAGCCTTGTCACGGTGTCTGCGGGGCAGCAAACACGTACAGGCACGCTGTGATCTCGCTGCATCGCTGACAGGAAAACAGCCCTGCAAAAAATGGGAAAAAAAAAAAAAAGGAGCGAAGGTGAAAAGCGAGGAGCGAGGATTTGTTTGTGTTATCCCGCGTACAGCCGGTGGAAAATTAAGACCTCTCAGGAGTGCCTTTGATGAAGCTGTTTTCTTGGGAAAACATGATGAATTACAAACTCAGCTGAGGATATTAACTTCTCGCAGGCAGCAGCGCCGGGACTGCCTGCTCCAGTGGCAGGGGATGGTTTGCAGGGGGATGGATGGCTCTGGGCTCTCCCAGCAAAGCCACCTGCATCCCATGAGAGGGACTAATGCTTCCAGACTGCCCACAGAAAAGTGGGAAAGCCTCCCATCCCACTCCTAGTCCCCCTAAATAATCCCAGCAAGGGAAATTTGAAAGCATGTGCTGATGTCCATTCAGATGGAGACAGAGCCTGTGCTGTACTCAGCTTGCAAAATGAGCTTACAATTATGTTAAACTTTATGTTTCCCTGAACCGGGCCATTTAACACCCCAATTAGTTACCACAAGTATTATTCTTATTAAGATTATAATCCATTATTATTCATACTTCAGCCAGGCAGCCTGTCACATGAGGTGCTGAGCCCCAGCAGGTAACGCTCTTCTTCCCGTGGTTAACCCATGCATTAATTATTTCATGGGTTTTATAACACACTTGTAGGGTTAGGCTAATAGACGGAAAACAACTCTAGATTGTCTAAAAGTTGCAGATATCATCAGGTAATGAATAGTCATAATTTCTTTTAATGATTTTAATTAATTTTACTTAGTGGCATTTTCAATAAAGTGCCACGTACACACTCACTGTTCCTCCCCATCGCTTGGGATTTTTGCCAGTGGCTTCATTACTTTCAGGTTCTTCTCAGCCTGTCTGTCTCAGGAGTGACGATGCTATCAAAATAAGGAGGTTGAGCTGCCATCTGTATGGCAGGAAGCTGTTAGCAGCTCGTCATTTAATAACATACATGGTCTGCAGACACGGAGCCAAAGTTGGCAGGTTCCCCCACATTCCAGGAATGCAAGCGGGGCAAATTTAGCCACATTTAGGTTCTTGTAAAACAAGCCTTTACAGAACTTCAGAAAAATAAATGTTTCCATAAAATGTAAGCACAATAGAAAAAAAAATGTTAGGTTGTTTTTTCTTTTTTTTTTTTTTTTCCTAAGCCAACGTTTTCCTGCCTGTCTTGCAGCTGAGCTATTGCGATTTCATGCTGGTGCATGTGGCCAGAGAATGATGCTGAATAGGAACAGATGGGCAATGTATGCAAATCGCTCCAACGAAATGGAGACTAACGAGTTCCCGGTGACCCAGGAATCCCACCAGGGGAAGGCGTGGGGGTGGCAGGGAGCACAGCAAAGCTCTCCACGCTGCCACGTGCTGCCTCGCTAATGGATGGATGTGGGAGAAAAAGACTCCTCAGGAAGCCTTGCACGTAACTCATTGGTACCCCAACAGCAATGCCCTGCTCCAGATGCGGTGAGGACCCTCTTGGATGAAAACCAAGATGAAATGTTAGTGTTTCTCTGGCGCGTGGAGACTCTGTCACCACTCCCAGCACATGCCAAGCACAGGCTTGTAAAGCAGAGCACCCTGCAAGTGCTCTCAGAGGCATCAGGATTTAACCCTAGATGGTATTTATATTAAGAAAAGTCTCATCTTGACAAACCAAGGGTCAATATCACCTTTGGAAGTGCTTGGTGTGCTTCTCCCAATGCCCAGCTGGGACATCTTGTCCTTGTTCTGCATCTCTGTTGGCAGGCAGCTCCCACCCATCCTGCCTTAGCCTTTTCCATAATATGGCAGCTGGCTTCCATAAGGAAACCATCCCGGGTCTGAAGTTTGTTCCCAAGTAGCTTGGTCCCCATAGCAGTAAGATGGCAACGGCACCACTGACTTCCACCTAATACCCTGGGTCAGCTTCTGCTGGAAACAACAGCAATTCTCCCCACCATTACAAAGGGAATTCAAGTAGATCCTTTGCTGGCAAAGAGCTGGTAACCTAGAGAAAACCATAAAGGCTGTCTTATCAGGTGGTGAATCTCCATTTAAATCAGTTGGACTCTGCCAATTTGCATCAGCTGAGAACCTGACCTCCACGTTCATGACACCAGTGTCAGGACTGAGCTGTACAAAGTGGAGATCATCTCTACCAAGAGGAAACAATTGCTTTTCAAAAAGTTGTCCATTGATTTAGCCATAAAACAGAACAAATTTTTAAACTGCATATGAATTGGGGTTTTATTATTCCTTATCTACTTTGTGATATGGTTGGTAAATTTGTTTGAGACAAAATGTTATAAAAGTGCACTTTAAAGGCCTAATAAAACTGGAGTTAACATTATGCACAGCTTGAAACCTTGGGAATTGACTATAAGGCAAAGGAAACTTGCTCCGTCTCTCCCTCTAAAAATCTGCTAGAATTAAACATACCCTTCAACTTGTCTGCAAGGCACCCTTGCGTGGACAAATTGCCCACTGGCCACGCTGCTGAGAGGAGCAGGTCCTGGCACACACAGTTGGCACCACTGCTCCCCTCTCCAAGGGAAGCTGTCCATGCCCATCACCAAAAATGCTGCTCCCAGGAACACGGAGCTGCCTCCAGGACAATTAACTTTCTGCTGAAAGAGAGTGGGATGGATGCTGGGATGAAACAAAAGGAAGAAAAGGAGATATGAAGCAGATGAAAACAAGAATCACTAAGTGCCCTTCTACTATGGGAATGGGAGTGGAAGGATCCTCTTGGGCCTCAAAAGCCAGCTCCCTGCTGCTGTGTCTGACAGTCCCCTTCGCATCCCATATTAACCCCCATTATCAGCCTGGTTCATTTGTTTTTCCCTATCCCCACCACTGAGTGGCTGGTCCAGAAATTCCCTTCTGTGGAGAATGAAAGCATCCTTTTAGCCTCTAGATAGTTTATACTTATTTGTTCTCATGCCAAAATTGTCCATTAACTTAAATAGCACTACTGTCTCTAATGTTTACCTCTCCAATGTATTCATAGCCAACAATCATCTCCCTGCCTTTGCTGCATCTGAACATGTCTTTTTTTATGTCTGATACCACAGCAAATGCTTAATGTTCCACTGTTTCCTTTATCGCTATAATTGCTCGGCAGGTTTGAAATGCACACACTCATCCTTCAAACCTCTGGATGAATATCCATCATTATCATCTTTTTCTGATCTTGTCTCTCATGACACAGCTTTCCGGAAAATCTGGCAGCCCTTCCATGGCCAATTGCGTGACCTTGCAAGTGCTTGTGGAACAGGACACTGGACATCTGGGGTTTCCACTCCCAATTTCACATGAATCTTGGGTCAGTGTTGAGCATTGAGTCATGAATGTTTGACCTTTAGAGCAGTTTCTGCTTTCAACTAATGTTTCAGTTGCCAGTGTCCTAATACCAGATTAAAACACATACCATGAGAAATAAAAGGTCACTAAATCTGAACCTTTCATCTTTATGCCCAGAGGACTAGAAACAACTTGTTGAGTGAAACAGTTGCTAAGATGCTTTTAAATTTTCTTTTAGTCCCAAGGAAGCTTTTGGGACCTCTGATATGCCTAAATGATAGAGTTTTATGGGTAAAAAGGATTCTGTCAGCATTTCCCACCACGTGCACAATTTTTGCCTGCCCTGTGCTACCAAACGGTTGGAGGGATAAAATCTTGAGTAGCCTCAGCTGGAGGGGAAGGGGAACATGTGAAACCAAACTGTGGGGCTGCCACAGGGCTGGCAATGCCCAGTTGGACATTAATGGAATAGCAATGAGGAGCCCAAGGAAGCAACCAAAGGAGATGCAGAAGTTGCATCACCATTGTGGGCCAGTTGGACCTTACAGAGGTTGGAGACAGAGACCATCAACAACTGCAGGGGGAAGAGGGCTCAGATAGATTCATCACTGAATATTTTTTTAAATATGTGTATTTAATAACTTTCTTCAGTGCCCTGAGATTCCTGTCATACCATGGGGCTTGATGTCTCCCTCTCTAATGGGGCTGCAAGCATGTGAGGGCAGGGAAAAGAGCCTTGGCTGAAACGTGAGCACAAAGGCCAGAAATGAGTGAAAATACCTCTGGCAACCAAAGGAGCCATTCCCAAGTGCCTGCTTGTGGCGAGGAGATAAAGTTTATTGCAATATAACAACAATACAAGTATCAAATTGCACAGAGAAAAGAAAGCATCCCAGCCCAAACCTGAGCCTTCAAATGAAAACACGGTGAAAATTTAAAATAGCTTTTACAAGGCATCCAAACCAGGGATGAATCAGGGATACAGTATCAGGGCTACTTACTCCAGTATCAGGGCTACTGGAGTATCCTGGCATTCATGTCCCACTCTGGGGGACTCTGCAGAGGGAGAGCTCTGATTAAAATACATTCATAACATAAATGCCCCTTTCACAGATACTTTTCAACTTCTCTTAAATGTAGAAAGTAACATGGTCCAATAGCTGCAGAAATGAGATGAAGAAGAGGAGCTGATCCTCAGCTGTGTTCTCATCAGAAGGTGATGCAAACCCCCAGAGAGCAAGCGCCGTGGGAAGGCAGCCCATCACACACCCGATTCACACCAGCTGAGGGCATTTGGCCTAAACTAAGACTCAGGGAAGAAAAGTCTCATTTGCAGATATTGTAATAACTATAAAAATGCCAGACTATGAACACAAAAGAGTTTGCACCGTTGGCAGGATGAAGCACTTTTCATTCGCCCCCAGCTCTTTACTGTAGAAGAGATTTTCACTGAAATCTGCCATAGCCAGGAATTCCATGCATCCCTTTGCAAGGAGAGCACTGTACCTCTGCTGTGAGGTGGGAGGATTGCGCTTAAAATTAATAAATAATCCTTTAGAGGCAGATTTTCCACAGCCTCTTTTTGTAACCCGATGACTTGTATAGCCATTAACACCCACGCAAAGCAAGAGAAAGCAGTGGAGGTAAAAGACTGATTGGAAAGGTGGTTTGGCAGCCACTTTACATGACTTTAATACTGACAACAAGGCACTTGGTGAGGTTGAACTGGCCCTTTAGTATTCACAGCCTTTGCTGCTTGTGGGTTCTTGGCTCCAGACTAATGCACAGATAGTATTTTGACAGCCTGGGGGGAATAACGAGTGTCCCTCTGCTTGAAAACCACCCAGTCTCTAGGCATTCCCCTTCCTTTGCTTCCCAACAACCATTTCAATCTCAAAGTTTCAGGCTACCAGGATGCCATGTTTGTAGCCCACTCTGACCTTGGTCAGCCCCTCCGTTCCTCAGTTTCCCAACAAGTAAAACAGGAATGGTGCTTCTGTCCTCTCTGGAGCCCTCTGAGACACATGGTACAAAAGCACTGCTTAAGTGCACTTATGATGACAATGGATTATTTATTATTCCCTCGGGAAGTTGTTCCTCAGCCTGATACATCTCTTTGTTAAAAAGCTATTCTTGATATTCAGAATGATTCCTTTCCTTCCCCAATTCCATCCCATTACTCATAGTAATATCCCTTTTCTCGTTTCCTTTCCCAAGGGGGAAGAAGAGAGTTGCATTTTTTAGAAGTGACATTTTGTGGTTTGTTTTTATACCCAATAAACCTTTCCTGAACTCAACTGCTGAGCACCTCCAGTGGCTTTGAAAATGATAGTGAAACCCATTCTGTGAAAGCCACTCTGGCCACAAAAGTAATTAACTGGAGGGATTAGAAAAGAACACAATGCAGAAAAAATTCATTTCCTTCTTTCTTCGCTTTGTTTGAATACAAAAATGATCTACCTCCAAGGTCTTCTAGTGTTATTACACATCCTCCTCCTGCTAAAGAGAGGCAAGGACTCTGGAAAAATTGTACTGTTACTTTTTTAATAAAAATAATATTAAGAGTAAACGTTAGTGTATTCATTAAATAAACCCTCAACTGCTTCCCTTTCTGTTATCTTTTCTTAACACACTTTGCATTCTTGTCACCGTGGCTGAGTTTCAAATGCTCACCCTGTAAAACTCAGGCGAGATCAGCAAACTGAACAGACATTTATTTTCTTCTGGGACAACACATATAAAACTTGCCACGGCAAAAGTAGAACTGTACAGTACAAAATATGCCTTTTAGAGGTCAAAAATGATCCAAAGAGAGATAAAGTGCCATACTGAGGAGGAAGGACATTTCTCTTGCCCCTTCATGCACACACCACCAACTTTTCAGCCTTCTCCAGGGCTTTTTTGCACTTGATCTGCCTCTAAATGAGATTTGAGGCTGAAAGTTGAGTGTCTAATCCTGCCAGCAAGATCAAAGGACTGAAGTAAAATCATAGAATCATATGGGGTTGGAAGGGACCTCTGGAGATCATCAACCCCCCCGCCAGAGCAGGTCTACCTATAGCAGGTTGCACAGCAACTTGTCCAGGCAGGTTTTGAATGTTTCCAAAGAAGGAGACTCCACCACCCCTCAGGGCAGCTTGTTCCAGTGCTCTACCACTCTTACAGTAAAGGAGTTCCTCCTCATGTTTAGGTGGAACCTCTTATACTCAAGTTTGTTCCCTGTCCTTCTTGAATTGTCCTTCTTGTCCTGCCCCAGAACTGGACACAAAATCCTGCTCCCACACTTTCCCAATGACACAGGGGAAACAGGCTAACAGGACCACTGTTAGCAATACCCATCACTCTGTGTGTGTTGCGTGTAATGGTGCAGTTTCATGGAGATGGTCATCTATAATGGAGAAATTCAGCTTTTGCATTGGGACTTTCACAAAGGACAGGAGAATCCCTGTCTTGGGGAAGCGTTGAGATCCTCTGACATAACACAAACAGGATGTGTCTCCCACAGGTCCTGCTCCACATGGAGAAGCTCGATTGTGGAGACTCCTTGACACCTGCTGAAAATGCTCATGCTTTACAAACCAATCAGAGACCCAAACACCAGCTGCAAGTGTCTGATTTTGGTCTGGTCAATGTTTCAGTTCCCAAGTCCCACAAGCAAATTAGGATGGGCAGGTGATCCTTTCAGGCCTTCTAGTCAAATGCAGGAGTCAGAGAAACCCAATGCCGCCTTTTTCTCTCTTTTTTTCTTTTGATCTGAAATGGCTGTCAAGGAATATTGCCTTATTATATTTATTTTGGGTTACTACAGTATCAAATCCTGCCTGCAGTAGGACCTACAGCACCTTGGGCGTGACTAAGACCCTGTAGTAGCGAGTGCTTTGAAAACACAACCTCTTGCTTGGACCATCTAGATCATTACAACAGGCAGCAGATGTGCTCACAGTTATTCTCAAAGAAATGGAGGGGAAGTTCTCTGCAGTCAATGAGGAGAACAGCAGTATTGATGACCATCACACATACTCGCTGCCTCAGGTGCCACACAGCACCAGGGACTCAGGACCATTGTCCTTCTCTCACGTCCCACATGCCCCATCCACGTGCTGTCATTTGATGGGTTTGCAACAGAAAGCAACATATATGGACTTTGGAAAAGTCTGAAATCCAGATGTTAGTTTTGTCTGGGCTAAGAGCAACACAGCACTTCATTAGTGTTGTTTCTCTCCTTTTCTACGTACAATTGGACAGTGGCAGCCTGTGATTATTTTAACTGACTAAAGGGCCTGGAAATCTTTTCATTATAGCGAAGAATCTTGTATAAACGAGTGAGTTTGGGAAAACACAGAGACACATGTTGGATGTCCCTGCACCCTCCAAATAATGCAGAGGGGGAAGGGAGAGGAGAAGCCAGGAGGGGACATTAAGGAAGGATTAGTGCTGCTCTGAAACAGCAAACAAAATTAAAATGGAAATAGAGATGGAGGTTGAAAAGTCAGCTGCTAAATGCTTTGCAAGTAAATGTTGTTAAATATTTAAATTTCACAATCAAGCACATTTTTGTTTATTAAAAAAAAAAAAAAGACAGAGAAAGAGAAATGCCCAGGAGGACTCTGTGGTTGAGTCATTAAGCAAGATAATGACATTTCCACCTCCCTCCTCCCTTCTACAAATACTTATAAGTGAATTGTGTACAATGGAGGAATTTCAATTGCTCATCTGGAGTCATGTAGGTATGATGTGATGGACTGATCTCCCTCTCGCAGCTCCAGCCAGGCACCATTCCATCCCCTCCAGCAGCAGCAGCAGCTGAAACCCAGGGCACCAAGCTCAGGCCTTGTAAAATGATGGACTTTTATAGGAACATGAAAAACGGCTTGTCCCTACTCAGATTTGCAAGGTTTCATTTTAAGATGCACGTTCAGTGTGATCCTGTTAAGACTTGTAGATTATTCCAATTTATTTATTTAAGAGATGAATGAAAATAAGTCGCTCTGCGAGAAAGCATGCCCATGTAGGGCAAGGTCGTGTTTCAATGTAAGCAGCTTTATTTTAGGAAATTTAATGCATCTGGTCATTATCGCCTGATCATAAGCAGGTGGGTTCATGTATCTTCCCATCCCATGGAAGCAAGTGCTGCCTGTACTTATTATCTGCTGCAAACACAGAATAAACCAAGTATGTTTTAACCACCAGGAAGGGGCTTTCACCTCCACGAGCATTTCTAAGGAGCTACCGAGGCCTGAATTGTTGGCCATGTCTGGTTGTTGGGAGTTGACAGAGGAAACACCTTCCAGAAGGGAATTCTGCTCTTTCGACAGTTGTTGTTCATCTCAGCTGAGAATGAAGTTACAAATACATATAAAAATAAGTAATGAACAAGGCTGAAACAGCTTGTTTCAATATTTTCAATTAAAACAAATTGCCTGGGGCTGCCCTGAAACCTGTTTACTCTTTTTATTTTCTTGCCATTTCCCAGTGGAGATTTCAGTGGAGATGATGGGATCGTGTAGGCCAGAAGAAACAGGGATTATTTTTTTTTTTTACACAACATGATTATTAATTTGAAATGTTTATTCTGAGGTGCTATAAAAGGCTCCTAATTTTTTGTATTCAGAGGTTTCCACAAACACCAAACCACTCTCAAGTTTCTCAAAGCAGGTGCTCAGCCCTGAAGAATTCATATTAAGCAGGTCTTCTCTACCACCCTGGCCCTCACCCACCACGGCTGTTAAAAAGAGTTGTGCCTTCTCTGAATTCCAACAAAAGCAATAGCAACATGGATGTAAGCAAACACTAAAACGAAATTGCTCATAAACAGTGAATTCCTCAACCCAGACTCCATTCAAATCATCATTTAAATACAAATCTCCAAACCTATCTCCTGCCAAAAAATAAATGCATTTAAACAGTCCTGAGACGTATGTACAATAATGCCTTTTTCACCCACTCTAATGAGCCTGAAAAGGAGATAAAACTCAGAAAACATTCCAAATTTCTCTTCCATGCTGATATTAACAAACATCTGAATCAAAGGAGGGAGAAAGAGTGGAAAAGTGATTTCTGCTTTGAAGCTTTTAACACTTAGGGCTAGATCAGATAAAACGGGGGGGGTGGACTTTCATGTCTCCATGCTACCTAAATGTTTCTTGAACCCAAGAAGTGCCTGAGATCTGAATCACGCTGTTTGACATTAAAGTATTTTAAGGGTGGATTTATGGTGGGAAAATTGGCTTGAGCCTTTATGGTGGCCTCCAGCTGCAGACTTAGGTACTCTGGTGCTCACCATGCAAGGTGACAGTGCAAAGCCATTGAAAGTAAATCACTCTTTTTCCCCAGATCAGGGATATGGTCCTTCGTACCCCATAGCACGATGCTCTCTGCTCTAATGAACACCAAAACAGCTCCAGCCTGAGCAGGGGCTCAAGAACAAATTTCTGGGGTCTGTTCCTGCTACTATCCCTCTCCATCTGCCTCTTCTGCTGCAGACAGGTGCTTGGGGTGAGCTGGCTTGCAAAGGTTCCATATGGAGGGGGTTCCATCCCAAGCTCCCACTAAACTGGCTCCAGGAATTTGTAGCTGCTTGTGAAAATCCTGCTGGGTGCCTCTTTAGTAATAAAGCTCTTCATGAGAAATGCAGTGGGATAGTGGATAGCACTCACGAAAGGCTCAGGTGCCCTTGAACAGCCCCTGGGATTGCTGACATTACCCAGGGAGCAGGATGAAGCAAGGTCTGGGGACCCCACACCACTGGGTGGGCTCTGCACAACCAACTCATGCAGAAGACCCACCTCTCTGTCCCTCCAGGTTCCTCACGCTCTTTAGGGAAGCAATTTGCTGGGAGCTCAGCGAGGAAAAGTATGAAGAGCATCCTGCTGCCCTGGAGGGAGAGCAGCTGGGGGGGCTGGGCACGCATCTCCTGTCACCCCTCCTACAGTGGGAAACGCTCCCTTTCTCTCCAACCACATCAGGATGGTTCCATGCATTAACATTATTATTTGTGCGTGATGCAGAAAATGTAACCTACAGAATAGCTGGCTGTAATTAATAATATTTTCCAAGCTACACTGGTAACATTATTTTGTTCCGAGTGACAGTTTAGTACCACAGAGGGAACACTTGGTTCCTCCACTCACCGACACAGAATAAAACCAGGGCGTTTTGCAAGGATCTGGTGGTGCATGAATGAATTTGTTCCAACCTCTTGAGCGTGTCTCCCACGGGCAATATTTTATTTTCCACACGGAAGCAACTTCTCTCGTTGGAGATGAGCAGGCCACTGACGTAACAGAGCTATCCTGCTTACGACAAGAGAGAACTGCCTGGAGGGCTTGCGGGCTACCAATAAAGTAATCAATACAGGAGCAACTCCATCCCATGGATGGCCGAGCACTGCGACGCAGAAGATGTTGCACGTACGTAGGGAGGGATGTGCAACCAATATTTAATGCTTGAGAACACAGGAGGGCTTCCATGGGAGAAGTTTGTCCCGTGCAGGTATATTCTTGTTCTGCTAAAATGTTTGCCATGTTTTGGTGAGATTTCACCTCTGTTACCTGTCTCGGGGTGGAGTCATTCACTTTGGTCAAGCAGGAGATGTGAGTGCAGAGGTTGCTAGTACAACATTTTTGATGCACTGTGGGACACTGTCCATTGGCAGGTCCTCCCATCACTGTTTGGGATTTAACTCTTCTAAATCTGCCTGTATTCTCTGACCAGGCTGATGCCAGCCCTGTACATCTCATGGGAAGAAGCCATCCCATCTGCTGTAGCTGGTGGGCTTGGAGCCAGGGTAGTGACTGTGATTTCAGCACTCATCAGTGCTATAACAATACCTCCTTTGTTAGCGTTTTCTTAAGGAAAAGCTGCTAAAAGAACTTTAATATTGCATGCCGTAGGGGAAAGTTTAGAAACACGGCATAATTAGGAATAGAAAAAGCTTTCTGGCTTTCCTTACATTAGGGATTTGCCACAGTTAGTTTCTCCTGAACCACAGAAATTTACTTCCTGGAACTGAGTGAATGGTAGAAACAATTTTCCATAATGAGGCACACACTTGACACCCCAGGGCTCATAAACAACAATTCTTATACGATAAACCTATTTCTAGGGTCTGCAAACTTCTCTCTCCAGCTGGCAGAGCCCTGATTTTCCATTTCGTGATTGAGATCTTCAGTAAGCTTCTTAGTGAGTGTTATGTGTTAAAGACCCTTTCAATGAAAATGCAGGAATACGGAAAGTAGGAATAGGGAACCTCTGCAAAATAATCCCATATCTGCCTGGAAAGGGGTGCTTGGGCTAGCTGGACCTGGTCCCCAAACCCTGGTCTCAGCCCTTTCCCTCTGAGGGAAATCCAGGCATCAGAATTTCAAGCCTTAATAGTCAGGCACTGTGGGAACTGTAGTTTCCCAGGACCAGAGACCAGTGGGCTGCTGGGAGAGGTGGGTGGGTATATAAGGGGATGCATGTGGGGCAGGAGGAGGTCTGCAGGTAGTGTCTTGGCTCTGGGGTGGCTGGTTATGGGCTGGCTTGCTGTATGGAGCAGAGAGATTTCATGTTCATGGCCTGTTCTTGTCTGGTGTCTTTGCATTAATGGGAAGAAATGGTGCTTTGCCTCTTAAATTAGGAGGCGAAGAGGATGACAGGCCCTTGAGGGGATACCCAGGTTGGTGTGGCACCTCTATGGACAGAGGGGAGGGTGCAGCGGGGGTGGTGAAGAGATACTTGTAAAAGCTGCCTGTGGATGGGAGGTCTGGCTCCACAGCATCTCCAGGTGTGGGGAGGAAGGGGGTTACAGCCCCAGGTGACTCTGATTTGGGGCTGGAAGAGGCTACTTCCCCCCGTCAGCAGTAAGGGAAAGTTTGGTGAAATGCTGGGGGTGTGACTCAAGCGGGGCAGCATGGAAGGCTTTCTGCTTACCTGGGGTCCCCAACCCTGTGCTAAGAACTCTGAGAAGCACTTTGTGTCTGGAATGCTCCAGATCTTCTCCTCTGGTAAGGGGGCCTCTGGGGCAAGAGGCTTCTCGGGCAAAATCGAGTACTGCAAATCCCTTATTTATCTGCATCCAATATATTCCAGCATGAGCATCTTGAGAGAGGGCAGAGTTTGGTCATTCATAGACCTAGACCTGCCTCTGGTGCTTCCTGCTGCATCTGGGCTGGAGCTGACACCATGGACACCCATAGCTACGGTTCACGTCTCAACAAGTCTGAGGAACTCAGGTTTTCCACAAATCCAGGTAAATCCTGCCTGTCAGGCGGCCATACCCAAACATTGCTGTGCATATAGCACCAACCCATGGTCTGGGGCTATTCATAAAGCACTCATGTTCATGTTTGCCTCTGGCTTTCTGCACGTTGCCATAAAAATGAATGTTTCTTGCAACCCTTGGGAGCTGGGGGTGGGCTGCAGTGTCTGGCTGCTTTGCACCGCGTGTCCAGAGATGCTGTAGGTTGTGGCTGGGAGGAAGGTGGCCAAACAAGGAATGGTAGGAGCTCATCTTGCTTGCAGTGTGTAAATACATTACATGTCTCTCCAGGGCAAGTTTCTGTCTCAGTGCCTTTGAAAATTGAATGCCTTTACAAACCTTTACCCTGCTTACCTAGCTCTGAGTGTGTTTTCCTGGCTTACAGAGTTCACAAATGCAAGAAGCTTAAATTTTTAAGCATTTGCAACCAGGTTCCTTCCCATCTGCCAGATAACTTGGAGCCAGATGTAGCTGGGCTCAAAAAGATTGGAGTGTGTTTTCCTGTTCAGGATTTGAAAAATGGTTTTGTTCAGGTCACTGATGGCTCTTTGAACAGAGTAAATATTTGATGGTGGCTAGTGCTGCGAAAACACATGCTGTGTTCTAGTTGTGAAAAACAATTTTATTAAAAGTGTGCAGACTACTAATGTATGAACTGCCTGCTGGAGATGCATTTTGTTAATAGTCGAAAAGGTCGATGGTAGAAGTAGGAAACCAGGAGTCTCCTGAAACTTGAGCTGCCTGGCAATAGCCATGAACCTTTTATTTCAAAGGCTAAGAACCAGCTTCAGTTGCCTGCATACCAGGATTTTGGTTAGTTGGCTTCAGCAACTCCTCCTCCATCACCTCCTGCAGATGCCCAACTGCAGAGGAACCAGTGCTCTCTGCCCAATCAGTAGCAGAGCTGGGACAAAGCTCCAGATTGCACCATATGGTGCACATCAGAAAAGCTCATTTCCATTATCAGGCTCTTATCTTGACAGTGGTTTGCTGAGCTCCAAAACTCCCCCAGGATGCTCTCCTGGGACCATGCTGGTGGGGCTTGGGACAGCAGAAGAGTTCAGTGTTCCTGCTAATGGAGTTGATGCATCTCTAATGCCTTTCTAGCCTCTCATGCAATCCCACCCATACTGAGGTGGCCATGCCAAAACACTCCTGCTCTGAGAGCTGGTTATGACCATCCCTGTCTTTCATCAGCAGAGCTGGCTGTAGTCCTGGTGCCCCTTCCCTTTCTGGGAAAACCCCTCTGGCTGTTGCACAAAGACTTATCAGAGGTTGCAAATAATATGATGTTTCTGCTTTTACATGTCGAACTTCTCTCATGAGACAGTAACCAGCTACTGTCTTCTGTAGTATGTTACACAAGCTGTCCTTATCTCACCTTTTTTGACCCTTTAAAGCTGTTCTAGATGCCTGTGTCTTCTTGATGCTCCCTAGTTTGAGAACAGAGTCCTCAGACCCTGAGAGTCCTCCAGAGTGAGTAAAGATTTTTGAACTGAGGATCTTGGAGATTCTTTAGTTTCCTACTACTGAAACATGGTCTAGAAACCAATAAGCAATCTGTCTTCTGTCCTTACTGAACCATCTTGCTCTTTCAAGAACCTTTTCTTCTTTACAACTTCAGAACCAATTTGCTGCAGCTGGAGCTTAATGCTGCATTAAATGAGGCTTAAATGTAGAGAAAATGCTAAATGAAGTCTAATCTTTCCCTACCATATATAAATATTTTTAAGTAGCTGAGTGTTTGTAGTAAACTGCTTTGCTGGAGACTTTCTCCAGGACCATGAGCACATATGCACTTCAAAGTCTTCTAATACCAACCGAACATGAGGAAAAAAAATAATCTAACTGTGAAATGGGGAATATCATGACCCTTAAACTAAACCCGCTGCTCCAGATTCCAAACCTGTATGGGTGCTGCCTGCTTGAGCCTCGCTAGCCATTGATCCCATGGGCATTGCAAAGGGGTTGTTATCCAAGGTGAAATCAGTGGTGTAATGTCAGAGTAGAAAGATGCCCAGTGTATCTCTCATCCTGTGACACTGGCATCCAGATGTTGCTTCAGGTGGTTGGAATGAGTGAAACGTAGCCACTGGGATTGCTCTGGCTGAACTAGCATGGTGGATACTGAGATCACTTCCAAAAACTTTCTGGTACCTTCAGAAAATATTCTGCTGCGTCTCTAATGGTTACAGCAGCCTCTTACTGGTGGCATTTGTCTGTTCACATGAGATGAGGACACTGTGCTGTTTACTCCAGGAGCAGGTTTGCTCCTCAGCAGAGAGAGATTCTCGTAAAACTCTGCTGAACTCCCTCTAAAGCTGTTCTGCTGCCAGAAGAAACCAGAAGAAATGCTCTGCAGTTGTAAGTGGAGCAGGCAGAGATGTGGATAGACGGCACACTCCAGCTGCTTCCCAAGGCAGAGGGAGAAGAGCCTCGTGTCCCCACGACTCGGGAAGAAGCAGCTCCAGGGATGAACAATGCGGTGATGGAGACCCTGGTGATGTGTAACGGTGTGGCAGAAGAGCAAATGATGCTTTCAGAAATCAGTTCATGCTGAACTGAGGCTGAACCTGGAGAATCATTCTTGGGAAGGCTTTTTCTGAGAAGCGACAGCAGTTGGAGCCATCCACAGCCCTCCTCGAGGAACGAAGCTCCAGCACATCTGTTACAGGGCTATGAAAAGCTGACTGCAGCTGTTTGTGGTTTCTTTTTCTTTTGGGACTGTCTCTGACTCCTGCTGTTGAGATGCGTGAGAGGGTTCTCGTGCAGCCTCCTCCTGCCCCACAAGAGGCCTGCAGAGGTCTATGCCAGGAGGACCAAGAGCCTGGTGTGTAAGTAGCTAGATGGTGGGTTGCTTTCCAGGGAAGAAAACAGGGTTGTGAGGATGTGTGGAAGAGAAATGTGCCTCCTCATGCTCACTGTGGTGAATGCTCTCTTACAACTGTCTTTGAAAAAGCCTTTGTGAAGCAATTCCACACAAGCTGCAGAGAGCTCCGTAACAAAAATCTTTGTTTGCACTGAAGTGACTGGTAGCTCGCATGCTATTTTTGCTTGCAACTTCTGAAAAGAGTTCTCAGCTTGCAAAAATGAGTGCTGCCTTCATGGGAGCTGTGTGTATTATTATTTTTTTTTTTTTAAATTAATGATCTGTGTGTAACTGCAGTGTGCAGAGAAGCTTGAGAAAGGAAAACAAAGGCCCCAAACCAATATGGGCCAGTATGGACATGCTGCTTCTGTTCATTCCAGAAGGATGTCTTTGTTGGACTGCGTGCTCATGAAGGATGTCTGGGTATTGCAGTCCTTGGCTCCTGAGCTGGCTTTGCTCCTGGGGACGTCCTACATCAGCCCTGGGGAAAGAGCCAAGTCTGGAAGCACCAGTTTAGAACCCGATTCCTTTCTCAGGCTGACCGCTGACATGAGGAAGGATGCAAGGATTGTTGGCCAAAGTCAATGACTCTGTTATCAAGTATCTTAGCTATCTGGTCTGGAAAAGGCTTGCTTTGGAGAGAGGTGTGGCACAGTTATAAACTGGTCTAACCACCAGCCGTAGTAGCTATTAATCTGTTAGACTGATACATGGGGTTTTTATTCTTTCCATTTTAGAGTCTCTCAGACTACAAAAGAATCTGGAATGATTTTACAGCTGAGGCTTGTCTTGTCGCAAGAACAAAGGGTAAGTAGCTATCTCTTTCAGCAGCCTAGAGAGGCTTCTAGCCAAGACTGAGAGATTAAGAGAAGCTACCTGGCAGGCAAGTTGGCTTTTAAAGGGAAAAAGCAGCTTTTAAGCTATTGAGACAAGGGAGAGCTGAACTGAACACACAGGAAGCAGTGAGCAAAGCAGAGGTGTTTAATATGCTTTCCTCGTTGCAAGGGTAATGGAGTAGGAAAGAATTAGCAAACCCCCTTTTGTTTTGCTTTTTGGACTCTTTTAGCCTAACAAGTAAATGTTGTGTAGTACAGGCATGTTCTAATTGCTCTTGATCATTTCTGGCTTACTTGCTGTCTCGGCTATTTAGGTTGCAGTGAGGAGTTTACCTCTCTAAGTGACCTCAAAGGCTCCTCTGACTCCACCTTTATTAGCACATAAATATTTTAGGCAGAAGTGAGCACAGAGACCAGGCACCCTGGGTCTCAGGGATGGATATATGCTCAGAAGTGCCTGAGTAACTTTTCCATAGGCTTTGTTTGCTTTCTTCTGGCTTTTTGCTGCAAAGTCACTTGGATGCTCTTTGGATCTTGGCTCCCAGCTTAGTAGTGTCCTGCACTCAAGGTCAGGGGCTCCCTGGGGAAAGCAGCTTCTGGAGTGAAAAATGCTGGTTATTCAGCATTGTTGCAGCAAAATAATCTTTTTTTTCTTTTTTTTTATTCTGTGAGATCTGAACTTCTGATCATCCATGACTCTGTTCCTGTGTGGGTTGGAGACTTCTGTTTCAGATATGTGATCGCAAAGGGAGTTCCCTGACTTTGCAGCACTGTTGGTCTGCAGCTTCTCGGGGCTGGCATCCAGCTTGGCTGGCCAAGCCAGAACGCTGGCCTTGCTCGAGAAATCCTGCTGCCCTCTCTCACTGCACTCGCTTGGTTTCACATGATCCTGAGCAGCCATGACCAGCTGTCATAGAGGGTTGAAGCACTCCCCCTCCAGCTGATTTCCCTCTCCTAGGAGAATACAAGAAAACTGCAGCAGTTGAAATCCAGTCAACTGTGTCCTTTTGCTGCTCAGTCACCTTCCAGGATGCTTTTCCTTTTGCCTTTGCTGTCCTGGCTGTGTTCCCACTGGAACAGGGAGTGCAGAAACGCTGCTGTGTGTTCCTGACCTACTATCTCTTGCCTTTGGTGTCCTTCCCCTGTGTCTGGGGAAAGGACCCTGTGGAAAAGTGCCCACATTGCAAATGTTAAGCTGTGGTTAGATCCATACTTGGAGATTTTTTGTGCAAAGATGAACTGATGTAAGGGATGGAGTGGGATCTCTCCCAACAATAATCCATGGTTTGATGAAGCCTCTGAGAGGTGGTGTAGCAACTGCAACCCTGCCTCCAAAGAGCATAGCCTGACTTCTGTAATGCTGAAAGCCCGTTGAGAGCAGTGCTTTGAGCAGAAATGCAGGTGTCCCTAAGCTGACATGAGCATAAACTCAGTGCTGTGCCCCATGTCTTGTCAGAGCTCAGCTTGAGATCTGGCCTGAGGTTACTCAACCTTCTACTTGGGGGGGTGGGGGTGGAGAAGGAGAGGGAGTATATCTCATCTCTGTCCTGTGCTGCCCCTGAGACTTTTGCTGCTGTTAATCCAAGTGACATTGTGGATGCTGCAGACCATCCTTTGACTTTTCTAGGACAGTCTTGATTTGTGATAAAACACTTATTTGCTGTCCATTGGTGCCTCAGAAAACAAGCTGTGCTGAGACTGTGGGTACCAATAACCTTCAATCAGGCTGTAATTGCTTGTTGCAGCTCTCAGGAACATAGGTTTGAACTCCTTATTTAAAGAGTTATCACCTGAGGAAAGCAGACTCCCTCCATCCTCCTGTGCTTCTGGGACAAGAAAGGGCAAGGTCTCCAACCCAAACTTCTCAGCAGCAAACTAAACCCACATAAGGTATCACAAACTATCAGGTAAGACCTGGAAGAAGCTGTTACATCAACTTGTGTCAAAACACAATCCTCTTCCCTTGCTCTTCTGGAGAAACCAGGAGTCCTGCTTGATCTGGGGACCTGGGTAGGAACTACAACAGCCTGTCCCCAAACAGAAAGGGGCCCTTGCTGTATGTGGGAAACTGTTCTGTTCCCCAGTGCTGGCCCTGACTGAGACCACTGAAGACTCTGTTCTGTGCTACCTCCTCTGCTGAGTGGACCAAGGTAGAGGGTGGAGCTATTGGGGCAGCCATTATGTCTTGGTGAACTCCAAAATGACTGTTCTCACCTGCATCATCCAAAGAGAAAGGAATAAATCTTGTAGGTAGTTAACTCTGGGGTTCAAGCTGGGGAAGTGAAGTCTGTAAGCTGCTCACTGGCGGATGTTTAGAAAAATAAAGAAATTGGCTCTTGCTATTACGTGAGAGTCTTCTGGGGTTTGTGCAATCAGGTCTCCCTTGGCAGCAAGTGCTGCACAGCCTTCTTGCTCTCATGGCCACCTAATTAGACAGCTCTACAAATCGTGTTTTCTTCAGAATCATTTACATTATGTCCAACATGGCTAGCCAGTTTGGGGAACACTTACTAGGATTTAAAACAATAAGCTACTAATTGTCTCTTGCTCCCGGGCTTAATGGGGAATGCAACCTTTTGTCTCTTTCCCTAAATGAGGTAACAGAGGAGCTGCACAGGGAGCTGTGCTCTGCTGCCTGTGAAGCTGCCTTGCCCTCTCCTGGGGCATCCTTTCTTTATGCTTTGATGCTCTCCCTCCTGTCCTGAGCAAGTGGTGGCTCTAATGCCTCCTCACGGCTTAGTCTAGAGGAGTCCTGTGCCTCTGAGCAGGAGGAATGAGCACAGCAGCCATCCTAACCCAGGAGTCCAACCTGCCTCATTAGACATGTCCACTTTGGACTCGGTACAGCAGGTTGACTCCTCTCTGGTCAATGAGCAGTCCTCTTGTATAATGTGCTGTAGCCTCCAGGCTGCTGGCTCTGTCTTAGGTGGCTCTAGCATGTTTTAAATAGTGCTTCTCCTGGCCTGTGCCAAGGAAAAACTTTGGGCATCTAATAAAACCAGGCTTTTTTGCATTAAAAAATCATGGAAATGGGCTAGGTGGTGCTTCAGTTCTATCTTATAACAAGGTGTGGGTTTACTATATGCTTAGGAAGGTGTTGGGATTTTTTGAAAGAAGCATCAGAAAATCCCTCTTTTTACCCCCTCATTCTGTTCATTCTCTTCATCCAAATTGATGTTCCTGTTGCTGAGAGCCTTAGATGAATGTCCAAACTGCAGAGAGTCTTTGAGGTGCTCCTTGCTGTTGCTGCCTTTTGTTGGTAAAGCTGGAGCTTAGATGTGCAGCTTACTGATCTGTGGAGAGGTGCAGACAGACGTGATTTCATGGATTGCTGGGTTCAGGGGTGTACTTATGATGGACCTCACAGCTTGTGATGGACACAAGCTCTTGCTTCATGGGCAGCTCTGCACAGTTCAGGGCTGTGATGTCCCAGAGGCAGGAGCAAAGTCTTGGCCCTGGCTGGTTTTAGGAGAGACTGGATGCTTCTCTTACTGCCTGCACAGAAAGCCCCAAATTCACCATAAGGACCAACTTGTCCAGGAGATACTTCAGCCAGAGTCGAGATCAGAGCATTACTCATCGTTAGCCCTGTGAAATAGGAGTGGTTGGGGAAACTTCAGCCAGATGGATGTCTTTATTTATGCTGAGTGGTACTTTACACCAGCCTGCTGAAGCAAATCACCATGATTAAATGTCAGAAGCTGGTTTCTTGTAACCTTTGGTAGGAAAACTTTCCTGTCTAGAGGAGTATTTCAAGGATGAAATACTCTCCAGTGCAGTGTGTGAGTTTAAACTCCCTTGAAATAAAATGCCATCAGAATAGGCTTTAAATACAAGTTAGATGACGTGCAGACAAGTACATGTCTCCTGACTGGAAAAACTTCATCTGAGATGTGTAACTAAGCACATTTGTGTTGAAAATCCTTCCTCTGCCTGCAATTGACATGGCTAGAATTTTCTCTGATAGCAATCCTGGAAAAAAAAGGCAACTTTGTGGTCTTTTTCTGGTTGTCCTTGATGTCCAGAGAAGATGCCTAGTTCTTCTGGCTTTATCTTCCCCTGGCTCACCAGGCTGCAGTTCAGAGGTGCAGAAGCTGCTGTTGATGCAAGAAGTTCCTCTGTGGCTGCAGTGGAGTAATTATAGGGATAAAGCCCTTTCTGCACTGCTGTGTGGATGCAGATCTATTAACATCAAAGGTGCTGACTCATGCTGGGCTTTGTGACTCTTTGAAGTGGCTGGTGGACCATTCATGATGCCTGGGTCAGAGTCTGGGACCCCTGTCCACGCTGCCACAGGCTTTGTTGGGAGAGATGAGATCATGCTGCCATTAGCAGTTGTTGTAAAGTGTAATCAATGAAAAATGCCCCTGCCTGTCAACCCCATCATCCCAGCCCCTGCTGAGCCACTTAAGAAATGGCTGATTTGTGAGCTATTGCTTTGGATTGTCACCACTTTTTGCTGCCTTGTTTTTCACCTTAGACATTAGAGATGTTAAGCTTTATCACATCCAACCTGGTGAGTCTGTTGCTCTATGTATCACTTCCCTAACACTGTACAAATGTTCTCTAAGTCAGCTAAAATCTCCTTTGCCATTTAACTTTCTGTGATTGACTGCTAATAGGTTACAATTCCTTGGTAACTGGAAATCATAAATCTACCATCTCCTGTCCTTTCTATAGTCTTCCAGGAATCAAAAGCTATATCCTCAGGTATCATAAATCTGCACACATCCGTTAGCTCTGAGTAGGAAAAGCAAACAGCCCAGTTCCTTACCTATTCTCTGGATCTAAGTAACAAAAAGACTCAAAGACTGTCTTTACTTTGCAGGTTGAACTTAAAAAATAGCTCTTCTAGCCTCTCCAGGAGATTAATACTTAGGAGAGAGTCACAAAAGCAGTGCCACCTTCTAACAAATTACAAAGGCATGACAGAAGTTGTCTAATGGGGACCTATTATTCGTAGGATTAATGACACATCTGAAGCAAGTTGTCTTATCAGAAAAGAGCTGTCTTAACAGAGGACCCAGTGTGTGGCCTAAAAAGCCCCCTCAAATCTGTCATGTTTGAGTTGCAGGCAATATTTTCTTTAGCTTGCTTCCCATTTTTGACCTCTTGGTGATGACGATCAATATTTAGAGATCATTACTTGAGAACAAGTGTAGATCAGATGGTGTCAGGCTGTTTTCAGGAGAGATGATTGAACAGGGAAGCAAAGACAGTGGAAAAGCAGTGACAAAATGTCGTGGGGAACATCTACATCAGAGGATGTGCTACCTGTCAGTGCATCTACAGGCACGTGTATGTGCAAACTTCCTTTGGCAGCCCTCCTTTCCCAGAAAATGATGCTGCAGTGACAATTCCCAGGGCCAGGGTGTTCCCATGGCACATTTCGCTGTGCTGGCTGCCTTCCTGCCATGCTCAGATGTGAAAATCCAGGGAGACCTCCTCATCAGTCTGTGAAGGTTTAACTCATTCAGCTGAGCGACCTCCATTAGTCTGCAGGATTAATCAGTGAATTTAACCAGAAGCAAAACAAGCCAGGAAGACAATTAAGCTATTGATTCAAGATGCTGTTGCTGTTGGGAAGGGACCTGCAGTCGGGCTATGCTAATAAAGCTACATGCATTGATCAATTGCTGTCAGTAATTTTTAGTTTAGGCAGGAGCTCAATGTTTTCTCTTATTCAAGCCCACTTTGTTTTGGAGCATTTCATTATGAGACACAGGGGAGTTTGTTATAGATTTGTGGGCCCTGGAGTTGTGTGTGGATATTGGGAATCACAGCTGTTTCTGTTAAGAGGAAGGGCTATACAAGTAGTTGCTAAAATACTGGAATTCCAGCATGAATCCAGCATCACACAATCAATTGATTCTGGTCCTCCCACCATATCCCCATTTTCAGGTGGCTCTGCTTGGACAACTGCAGTGTCTGACAAGGTATAAATCTTCTGTGACTGTCAAAGTCGGGGTTTGTCAGGTTGTTACTGAAGAGCAGCTGGAGAAGCAGCAGATGTCTACAGCCTTGATGTGGAATCAGAGTGGTGTTGCTGCAGAAGGTGTCCAACAGAAGAGCATAGACCCTGGCTGAGGAGGAAGGGTAGGTACAAGCTGCGTTAAGATCCTGGGAGTTCCTTGGCTATAATTGCTCTTAAATGTACCTGCACTAATTCCTTGAGGTTGGAGGGTAGGAACAAAGCTGTTTGGGTGTGCAGTCCCTGGGAAAAGTTAAGACCCTCTTGAATTAACGATAACAAGTTCTGTGGACAAGAGGATGGACTTATTTCCATAAAAACCTTGAGGGATGCAGGATTTCTCTAGTTCTTGGGGTAAAAAAAGGTTCTCATTATCTGTTCTATCACTCATCTGGCTTCTCTTATTGAGCAAGTCATTGAATCTCATGGAACCTCATTTTTTTTTAGAACTTTGAAGAACCATCACCCTCCCTTCCTAGAGGGCTGCAGTGTATGCTGAATGCTGGGACTCTCATGGGGCAGAGCTTTTCCCCATCCAAGTTAGGGCTTTTGTTTGCATGAAAGTGCATCATAAAATCACCCTGATTTATACTGAAATACAACTTCTGGACAGCTGAGCTCTCCGTTTGGACTTTATAAGGTCTTCTCCTACATATTCTGCTAGCTATAAGAGCTATAGTCTGTTATTGAATTGAGACATTTGATGTCTCAAGGAAACCTTGGCGTGGGGCTTTGTTCCAAATTAGGGCTAAAGGGGATTTCTTTTAACATTAACCTGGGTTCCCTCTGGAGTGGAAACTGTGATGTTCAACCAGTGCTGATGAATAAGTAGTTGAAAGTTCAGCACAGTGGGTCACTTTTTTCAGTGTTCACATGGGTGTAATACATAGTATTGTAAAGTAAATCCCTTGACTGCTTGAAACTAATGTGCTCCAATTTCGTTGGCATCTGGCCTACTATTTCAGAAAGGAAAAATGTCACTGCTGACCTAAATAAGATTTGCTTCTAAGGGGCTCTGGGGTGAAAAACCTGACTTCATCAAAATCTAGAGGCAGTCCTTGCATGGATTAGAGTGGAGCTAGCTCCATGTTTTCAATACAACTCTGTGCCAATTAAAGGTAATAGGCTTCCAGGACAGCACAGTCAGTAATGAAGGGTGAGCCTCCAAGTTTCAGAAGGTCTGTTTTTAATGAGCCCCTCGAAACATGGATGTGTTGTAGAGCACCTTGTGCCTGGGCTGGGACTATGATGGGAACAGGTTTTATTCCTATTTGAGCCAGAAAAATCCTGGGAGTGGATGCTGACTTTCAGCTTTTCCAGCTGAAGTCAGAACCTTAAAATATGAAAGTGGAGAAAAAATGTGGAATTGATCAGAAAACTAAACAAAAAAAATAAATTTCTCAAATCCTTCTGAGCAAGCATGGGAAGAAACACTCATTTATCTTTGCATAATATAAATATGCCTCTTTCTAGAAAAAGATCTGTTTAGGATAAATTGTTTCATTTCGTATCTTTGCTATGAGGCTTTGTTTCAAAAACTAGATGTCTTTTTTGACCATAGACATAGGAATCAGGCTGAGCAGAGGATTCAAATGTTCCTGTACATCTCTTGCCCTGTAACATGGGGGCAAGAAAACCTACTCCAGAGTAATAAGCAAAAAAAACTAACCAACCAAAACTAACCCAACACTTAGGTCCAGGAGGGTTTTTGAAATGTGACTCGTGGGGCAAGAAAGCTTCGGGAGTGTTTGCTGCTTGTTCTTACCTTACTAGTCTAAGCCTGTGACATTGCATTTTGGTGGGGAAAAATATACCCTTCTGCCAAAAACCAACTCTTCAGGGCAAAGTGTCAGGTGGAAAAAAACTCTGAAAACAAGGCCTTTTGGTGCCTTAAAAGAAAAAACTCAAACACTTTTCTGGCACAGTTTAAAGAAAGAAATGGAAAGGAAGAGGGGTAAAGATGGAGCAAACATTTATTTACCAGAAATGTTTGAGTTTTCCAATTTGCATCTGTGTAACCTTGCTATTCTCTTAAAGCTGGTGGCTCTGGTGCCCCTCCTGCTGCTCAGGGGGATGAAATCCCAAAAACACCCAGAGAACGCTTCTTCACAGAGTGACAGGGGCATGAAGCATAGAAAAGAAGTAAAAATGAGACTGGCTTGGGAGGGAAAGCGTGATGGCTCCTCTGTGACAGAAAGGGGCCAGGCACACACCACTGCACTTAACCCCATTTATTGCTGGAACAGTGAGTATTTCTCCTATATGTGCTGCATTTCCTTTTTTTTTTTTTTAAACCTATGCTATGAATAATGCTTTGACCATTTCAAAAGCTGACATACTAATAAAAGACTATTAAATCCTGCCACTTCCTCTGTAGAGCAGGAATAAGTCAAGATAGACATGGCTGTGGAGAGGGGAAGAAGGCTCCGAATGTGATGGTTTATTAAGCATTTCACCCTCAATATATTTAATATGTATGAGGCTTCTGTCACTGTCCTACTAACACTCCCGGAGACCACAGTGGCAATAGACAGGAGCCTTAAAGCAGAGCAAAACGTGTCCCTGGCAATGCCACCTGCGTGGGAGGCTGCTCTGTTACGATGCCAGAAAAAGGGATGGGAGCAGCTCAGGCAATCCCAAGCCCACAGCCAGCCACATGGGGATTTACATTTAGTCCAAGACAATACCTTGTCTTGCTGCAGGTGGGTCCAATGCTGCATCTCTTCCTTTCTGTGCCATCGTTATCTGAAGCAGAAGGATGCTTTGGCCAAGAACCCTTCCACACGCACACCCCACACAGTGTGTAGCAGAAGAGGGTACAACCTTCCAGGTCTCTCACCCTATTTCTTAGGGTTATGAAACAATTTTGTCTCATTTGACCCACTCTTGCTCCCTCTGTTTAGAAAGCCAGATATGCCCCTTGCCACACTTATCTATAGAACAGATTTATTTTTTTTTCTTGCTGCCAGCCTAACACTTTGCAGATATTTCCTAGTAGCCCTCAAGAAATGATAATGCAAGCCAGTAGCAGAGGCAGATGGATTTGCCAGCTAACAAAGATAAATTCAAATTAAATTATGCTCGACTGGCCATCCTGCCACAACAAGAATTCCACTCTGAACTGAGCCTTGCAGATTATCTGGAATAAACACAAAGTTGCCCAGGGCTGCTAACCCAGCTGAAAAGGTTCTCTGACCCCATTTCAGGTTGAAAACCCTAGTTTGAGAAATGCTGAACTTTCTGGAAAAATAACAGCCCTGCTTATAGTGGTCTGAAGGAGAGCTCTGCTTAGGAAGGTGGAGGCACAGCACTTTCTCTAAGGTTACATAAATGCAAAGTTCGGATGAGTGAAGGCAACTGCCTCCATCACCTGCTCCTTATTGCAGATGTGCTGCAAAGGAGAGGGAAATTTCTTGCCTTATCCTTACGAGGAAAAAAAACCCTAGCTGTGCACATGGCCATCGGTAGTGAATGGCCAGGGAGTGCTCTTGGGGAGAGATAATTGCATGTGCCCCTGTGGAGAAGGTTGTCTGTGCTTTTGCATCCTCTATGACATCACCCTTTTGCAGGTGCAAAAAGGAAACTTGTTATTTCCATAGCCCTTGGTTTATCAAATTTAAGCAGTTAGTAGAGAAAATGTAAAAAGTTATCACGTGCATGTGTCATGCTCTTGTTTTTTTTCCTAATAGTCAAAGTTCTCTTAAACTTAATTTCTAGAAAGCATCATCGTTGCTACCTGTCAAGTCACCCTTCAAGTCACCTTCAAACTCTCTTTTCCTTGTTTTTCCCACATTGGAGGACCTGGGGACTTTAACCATGCCTGTCATGAGTCTGCAAACCTTTCCAACATCCCCTCTTTCTATAACCTAGTAGTTCTAAGGTGTCCTGTACAAAAGCTCCCTTGAAAATGCATTTTTCCATGGGCTATGTGAAGATACAACTTAATTCTTGCTGTAAGCATGTTTAGTTCTGGGGTTTTGCTACGTGATATCCCGTGTTCCCTGTTCCTGGGAGCTATTGGGTGCCTGCAGCTCTTGGTGAGGACTGAGGACACGTGGCACTTTGCAGGGCTCTATCCTCATGCTTGAAGTCAGCACAGAGGCGCTTTCAGCCCCAGCTGCTCCTCTCCTCCCTCTGCCACAGAGCTCTTGGGTTAATTTTTCTGTCTCCTTTTGATTTTTTCCATCAAATTATCTTGTTGTTGCACTGCCCATACTTGTTAAAGGTCACAAAATAAATACTGTGCTGCTGTCTTGTGTATCAAAGCTGCTTTCTGCATTAGCTTTTCATGTGTTTTCAGACCATTAAAACTGTCTTCTTGCTCTTTGCTTTTGTGATCAAAGCATCATTCATGCAGTAATCACATGCTGAACGTGCTTTATCTCCCCCAGCAACTATTGCCTGCTGCTGTGATGCTGCTCTTGGAGGATGTTACTTTTTCTCCAAATGCTTTTCCCCTTCTCCCTCCACTCTGGCTCAGGCTGTGTAGTGTTTGGCCAATGGAGCAGTAAGGGAGGGAAATAGTTAAAATTTTTAAAGAGGGAGGGAAAAATGGTAAAATGGACCTAGTTGTTCTATAATGAGGCTCCTGATACCACCATAAGCAATTACTGACTGTCAGCAAACCTAGCAAATAGAAAATTGTCTTATAAACTGTTTTTAAAGGCTGAAAGGTCATAAAAAGGATTTAGCATTATCGCAGGAGACAACTTTGTTTAAACAGCGTCATTAGTCTCTTTGTAGGCCTTTTTACAGTGCTTTCTCCCTTGTTCATTGTTCTCTTCTCTTGTTTTGGGGGGGTTCTACTTCCTTATTCAATATTGAGGTTGTTACAGTCTCCTGAAAGCCACGTCGAGCAGGGATGGACTGGATGGGAAAGCCCAGGAGGGGGCTCTGCTGGGAAATGGGGTCTGTAAGGAAAAAGAACGGGAAACCCAGATACATAACGAACAGAAGGTGATGTGGTTGGGGCAAGGATGCTCCTCCTCTTTATTTTGGACCATGTTTCTCAGTCAGAAACCCCAAAAACTTTGTGAAAGGAAGCGACATGGCAAAGACCCTCATGGTGCTCACGTGAGTTTGAACAACCAAAAACCTTCAGAGTTCACACAAACTCACCCCTGTTTTCAATAGCAAAGAGTGCTACAAGGGGCAGTAAGTGCAGGGGATTGCGATATGATTTGATATGAAAATAATTCAAGTTGTAAGCAGATCTTGGTGTATTGAAGGCCAGGAAATGGGGGAATCTCTGCCGAGGGGTCCTGAAGGGGATGGAGCTGGAGGGGAAAAAAAAAAAGTGGGGGGAAAAAAATATAAGAAGAGTCTGTTGGCAAAGTATTTTCACAGATGTGTCATTCAGGAGTGGTTCATATAACTGAAGAATGGCAAAAAGTACTCTGTGTGAAAGGAGGAGGAAAAGCAATCCCGGCAGCGACTGGCCTTTCACAGTCTGCAAAGCTTTAGACAAATTGTGAAGGAAAGAATAATGGGATGAAAATAGGACCGAGTCCAATCCAGACTTACAAAGGCACATTGAACCTGCTTGTCTTGATACTTTTTTTTGTTGGTAGGCGAACTGGTTTCCTCCACAAAAGAAAAATGCATTTCTTCTTCAGATGGCTTTTGCTTAAGTAATGTTTCAGGGACATTTCAGTGGATGAAGAGAAATGAATCATCTGTGCTAAAAGACAATGCTGGTGCATGAAGAAGTATTAATAGGTGATAAAAAAATAATAATTCAGCCTGGAAAACAGTTTCTTAGCAGTCAGAAGAGAGGCTTTGGTTAGAGCTGAAGACCCTGTTGGTGATCAGTTTGAGGAGAGCTGAGGAGTGCAGTGGTAACAGCAAGGGCTGGAGCAGCACTATGGCTCTGTGTGCCCCAGGAGGTCCCTCCATCCTTCCAGGTACCACTAGTGCAATGTCAGAGCCAAAAGGGATTGTGAAGGAGGACTAGCAGGATCAAACGAAGGAAAACTTTCTGTGTAATTGCACAGGTTTTCATGAATATCAAATCTAGGCGCCCAAATACTCATAGTGCAAGGCTAAGGCTGTGAATATGGCTGAAATGACCTTGGTAAAGACCAGGGGTGCTTGCTGCAGATGATGTGTATTCCTTCACCAGCTCTGTCTGTGCACAGCCATGGGTATTTCCATCTGACCTATGCTTTGCATCAAGAAATGCAAATGATACTTGCTGTGACACTGCTCAAATTGGGCATCACCTGATAGGAGATGGGATAAATCACTCAAAAGTCCCCTTTGTTCTCATTTATTTCAGGGATGTGGTTATATTAGAGTGCTCTTTAGAAGCAAAGTCTGTCAGGCATTTTGTCAGCGAGAGCTGCCACAGGGCTGCTGGGATGCAGGACCAGCCCAGCCCAAGGAGCATCAGAAATGGCATAATCTCATTACCTTCTCCATGCAACGTACAGAAGGAAATTCTCTTTTCCATTGCTACTTCTGTAGTTCCTGGAAAAGAAGGCTGCCAGCAGAGGGCACACAATATATGAATATGCAGATCTTATATAGGTCCAGATAGTAACTGATTCCTAATGCTCCTCAGCACGTCCTGAGCATCTTTTCTGAGAGGAGAAATGGAGGCAGAGAGCGAAGTGACTTGCTCAAGGTTGGAGAACATCAGGTGCAGAATGCGTGTCCTGTATGGCAAAAACAGATATTCACTTAACTCATCATGAACAGGCTTTGATTTGATCTCATTTCCTCCCCTCAGGCTCTACTTTTGGTATTTGGGGCTGCTTTTTGGGTTTCTCCTTTTGCCTGACTGAAGTGGACCAAGGATCCATGCCGAGGCCTTTAAAATTTAAATTTTCAATGTCCAGTAAGGGCGTTTTTTTGGCTGTTCCCCTTATTATGCTGGAGCTGTCAGGGTGGAGAGCTGGAGGCAGAGGTGACCTTGCTGCAGCCTTTTTTCTCCTGGTTGCATCCTTATCATGGGGGGCATACAATGTGGGTGTGGAGGGTCAAACAGGAGGATCTGTTGACCTCCTCCATCCTCTGCTAGGATCTGGGGGTCTTTGTCCAGGAGCTAGGATATGGCGCTTACCCTGGTACCCAAAATACGGATGCTTAACCCTTCTTCAACATGGATGTCTTCATGACCTCTGTTAGCACACACACCAAATTGCTTTTTGCCCTTTGAGGTGAAGGTGTCCCTGAATCCAGGTGTGTTTGTCAGCTCTTACCTCCTTTTTAGACAGCTCGGCTCAAAAACAGTTTAGTGCACTTCAACCTTCGTGAATGGAAATTTCCCCCATCTCTTTCCAGGCCCTCAGGGTTTCCAAATGTCAAGTCATCAACTGCAAACGCTATTTGAAAATGCTTAGCAAGTTGTAGTCTGTTGGCATCAGTCAGTCACCAAAGATAACCAGCTTGTTTTCTTGTGCTTCTCTTTAATATTCCCTCCCAGCAAAGCTCTGGAGACGTCATTAGGAGCAGTGAGCTCTTTGGAGCCGGGCTAACAACTGCTGAGTAGGTCATTCCTGCGTAAATAATTTGCTTCTCGGTTTCTCTCTGCACCATGAGGGCGGCGAGTCCTGCCTCGGCATCAGCAGCTCAGCCATGGAAAAGGTTCTGGCTCTGAGCACGTGGAAATGGTGCTGCTCCCTTTGTACCAGCAGTTTCCAGTCCCCAAAAAGTCTCGTGCTGTTCTCCAGGGCTAAAAGAGTGGTGAGAGGAGAAGGATGGAATAATGCTGCTTGCAGATCTACCAGATGTGGAGCCTCAAAACTAACACAAAGGAAGCTGTGAGGGGATCTGAGCCCTGTTCTCCCTCTCTGTGGTCAATATGGGAAGCCATGTCTGGTGAAGTGACCGTGCTGGGTTAGAAATTAGTTGTGTGGCATCTTTCAGTGCAATATAATCAGCCCTTCCGTTAATGTTTTTTTTTGTTTATTCACCTAAAATTTCTCAGTGAGGTCGGGTTTTCCTTCTCTTCCCACTACAACCACCCTCCTAGGTCTTCTGCATTATTACAAAGAGCCACCCTGTTAAATAATTTCAGAAAATAACCCTGAAAATGGTACCCTAGCCTTAAAACGAAGGGCTGAAAATGTCCCTGGGAGGTCCTTATACTTGTCATCTGAAAGTAATAATTCTAATTAGCTTCCATGCCTGCACTTGAGTCCAGCCTAATAAATCCTAATGAACAGTAGCTGATTGAAATATATCCTTGTGAGTTATTTAAAACAATAAGTGTGCTTTGCTCCAAGGGAACAGTTAACGATGTTGGTGGGTCACCAGTAGATCCCCTTGCAATGAAAGAGGAGGGAGGTTAGAAGAGCAGAGGTCTGATGTTTTCCAGTGGGGCACTGGAGAACATGAAATGTTGACTTGTAGACCATCAAGGAAGCTTTAACTAATAGAAATGTCTCTACATCTCTTCAAGACTGCAAGGCTGCACTTAAACACACAAATTGGGCTCTTCCTCCTGGTGCTGCTGTGCCATCCTGACTGTATTACTTGGAAATATGTTTTTTTCCTATGCATCCTGATGTCTGTTTAGCTGCCTCTACCAAGCTGTTCTTTGTCCTGCAGATATGTTTAACCTATTGTATCTAGTTTGTTTGCACCTTTATTTACTTGCCTGCCTCCCTAGGTCTATAAATAAGAACATTTTCACATATAGAGCTAATGAAAGGGCAAAGGTGAGCAGGAGTTGGACTTTTAACATTCATTTGTCTTTGGTTTGCAGAAGACGTGCACTCCTGGTAAATTTCTGATAGAGATTGAGCTGTGTGGCTCTTATTCGAAGTAGCCAGAGTCTTGCTTCTGTAAGCATATTCTGTCTTTTTAAGCTCCTTATTCCCTTCTGTGTCTGTCCCCCACATCTATTGGAGCCCCGTGACATGCAGAAAACGAGTGATGGAAAACTCCAGCCACTGGCCTGTACATCATCACAGGGTTGCCCCGTAAATCAAACCGTGGATTTCCCCTATTCTAATTTACCCAGCAAGAGAATTTTTACATCCTCCTCCTCTTTCAGGATTTACCCTAATTATATTCCTGTTTCCATCAGTATCGAGGGTAGCAAAGCAAAGAGTCGGTTGCACAGATTTCAGATGGCAACCCCTACGTACTTGGGTGCCTGGAGGATTTGCTCTCCGGTTGCTGAAACCTGCTGGTGCCTTTTCCAGCAGCTCCTCCTTGATGTGGGCAGCACGGGACCCCGGGACCAGCCCGGCTGTTCTAACACGTGCTCCCCACACCTTTTGCCTGGCCGTGTGGGTGTATCTGTCTTCCCGCTTATCTGGAGCTTGTTGCTGGGAACAGCCTGTGACACTGATGGGAACGCCGGTTGACAGCAGACAGGGGGAGATCTTTCGGAGATGGGTTTGTCATCCTTAGGTTTCTTTATGGCAAAACGATGTTTTCCCTAAGGCTATAGCAGTTCTGGATTTTCTCAGGAGCTTTGTCTGGGTGTAACTTTAAAGCTCTGGGGTTTGGAGCTGCACCTCCAGCAGGACTGAGAGACGTGCCTTATAGCATGGGTGTAAATCAGTCGTGGAGTTCGTGGCAGTTGTGGCTGTGTGAGATTCCCATTGAACCTTGGACCCACGTTCACCTTCCTGGGAAACCCTGGAGATCGGGGAGCAGAAATAACTTTGACCCCGCCTTGCATATTTGTCCCCTCATCCTCTGGATCTTGCCAGTCTTGGAGAAGATGATGTAGAGTGGGTGTCCTTTGCCCTTCACCAGGCCAGTGGAGCTCTGTACCCCTCTGTGGCATCAGCCATCTGTCCCAGCCCAGTGCGGTGCCATGGATCAGCAGGGGAGGGAGAAGGCCAGGTGTTTTTGGCAAGGTTTGCAATCGGGGACGTGACTGCGCCTGGCCAGGGTCTGGCACGTGCAGCTGTTGGGTGTCTACTGCCTGGGATTAAAATAGCCAACATGCTCCTCGTGTCCCACCGTGCTCCGGTTGCTGTGTGTGAAGCAGTGCCCGGGACACAGCCCCATGGTGGGGGGGTCTCGGTGTGGGACAAGCCCCAGCCACGGGCACCACGGTGGCTCTTTCATCTAAACCTTCTCGGTGGGGCAAACAGTTGGATGGCCACCTACTGAGCTCTACGGTACAACTGGTGCTACAATCAGTGTTATTTTATATATATATATATATATATATATATATCATATAGGGGGTGTATTTAACAGTTTCATGAGAGCACTTTATACTTTTGCTGTGCGTTTGGTTTGACTCTTTCTAAACCAATTACTCGTTTAACTGGGTTTGCGTAAAGAGATTTTGATAGACTGAAATTTTGGCCTTACAGCAATAAAATCTTTTTAAACACTGCCCAAGCTGAAATATTTATTTTTGGCTTTGTTAGCTGTCTGAAGTGATGAAAGGATTATTTCAGGCAGCTGTTCCTTACTTCTTGTATCGTTGGCTGCCCCACAGAAAGGGAGAAAAAGATGCTCTCCTGACTTCCAGATGATCTCCATGGGTTTGCAGTAGTCCAGTGCCTGTTCTTGATCACCTCCTTGGAGCTGGAGATTGCTCAGGTGTCACCAGCATTGACTGTCATCTTGTAATGTGCCCTGATGTCCAAGGAGAGAAATACTAATTTTGTAATTAAGTCTTGGAGAGGGGTCTGGATCTGTTTTTGGCTCTGCCACAGGCTTCCGTGGCACAGGTACAGGTTACGTGCCACAGGTAAATTCTGGGGATAAATTGTTGTGTCTCTGAGGATGATAATACTTTTGCTTTCCTGATCTCTGCCTCGCCAGGCTGCCAGCTTTTTGAGGAATATGGACTCTCTGTGCCAGGGACTGTACGGGCAACGGTGGGACCACAACGTCACCCCAGGATGTGGAGGAGCCACCATGGAACGATGAGGTAAAGAATAAGGGGAGCAGGTAGAAGGGCGAATGGGCTCGCTGACCCCCTCCAAAGCATTGGGGAGATGAAATCCCAGGGTTGTGCAGTGTGGTCCTCAGTGTGTTGGCCTGGGAGTGCAGGGCTGTGAAAGGAGGAGGGGAGTGGGGCAGTGCTGACCCCCTGCCCGTGTCTGTGTGATGCTCTGGGTTTAGTGCACAGCACGTGGGGCTCACAGGACACTGAGCATCACGCGGGGACTTCAGCTATAGGAGCCCTCAGCCACTGGCTGCCAGCTACAGGTGTTTGGGCTTTGATTAAAGACCATAAAGCCACGGCTGTTGCCTTGCCGTGTAGGGCAGCAATGCAATAAATCAAGATAAAATCAGCGGAGTGTTAAACAAGCCATGAGTGATTTACAATAAATTGTGTAAAGAACATTATATGACTTTCATAGCACGAGGAAATTACTGCTGGAGAAGGGTGCAGATCTGCTTAGTTTTTGTTTCCTGTTGTATTTAGAGTGAGCTTTCACTCAATCTCCACACCATCCTCCCGCACGGCACCGAGCCTGGGGCAGGGCAGGGTGGCCAGTATGTCACTTGGGCTACCTGCATGTGTCCCAGCCAAGCAGTTTCCTACTCGATAGCCAAATCTCTACGGCATTGCAATATGAAGCAGTATTTTCCCTCTTTGGATACACTTGCTTCCCTCGCATTTGCTGTACAACAGTTGTCTTTGAGGGCTGGAAGAGAAATGTCAAACAAATGAGCACGTAGAAGCCGTGTCTTCTTGCTTCCCCTCTATGGACACATAACAGCAGAAGCCTGGGGGTCCCAGATTAAGTTATTTCTCACACAAAGCATCCTCTAATATATTCAACCCATATAGATTCTGTATATAACCCCTACTACATTAAATCCTCTAATACATTCAGCTATTCAACATCATTTTTTGGGTAATTCATTTAAACTATCAGCAGCTATTTAAAAGACTTCTGTAAGATTTGATTCTTAGTACAAAAAAGTAATTTTGTCCAGTAAATTAGCTAATCTGCACCTTCAGCAGTTTCCCTCAGTGATTTCAAATACTGTCACACCATAAATGCATTTACCAACAATATAATCAATTAGAATAATTTTACCTCTGAAGGGCCCTGACCTACAGCAAAGTCCTTTAAATGAACAAATTCATTTTAATTCATTTAAAAACTGCTCTGGTGCCTCTTTGGTTAAATTTTATTTTATTTATCTTTAATTTTCTGTTGTCTTCTCAGTAAAAGAGTCATAAATTTTCAGCAAGAAAACAGATTTATGCAGCCACTGCAGTTTTAGATTTCTACCAAAACTGGTTTTGATACTGGCAACAAACTGAAAATTCATTATTTCTGTCTTGTCTTGCCCATCTAATAAACAAGTGGGAATGTACCAGGCACCTGTAAAAGTGAAACTCCTCTCATTCTCACTGAATGAGACTACAGAGCAATCAAGGAAATTAAAGCACATGAAATTCCAGCTCAGGGAAAGAAGAAATAATGGCCACGGTGACTTCTTGCCACAAGCAGCTTTATTCAAAATGCAGTCAGGAAATCTGCCTCGACAGGACCAGCACGACTGTCAGAAAAGGTGTTGGGAAGGTAAATAGTGCACAGTGCTCAAATCAACCTCTGAGCTTTAGAGGTGACCTTCTTTCCAAACCTAAGTGTGGACCAACACTGATGTCCCAGGGACTTCAAGGGGGCAGGGTCTTCCTTGAAGAAAGATGCTTCAGTCGCAGGTCCATGAGTGAAAGAGGAGAGGTGCCAGTAAGTTACATGAAGGTTTGAGCATGAAGGCAGGAAAATGAAATATCAAGCCACAAGCTGACATGACTTCAATTGCCAGAAAACACATCGGCGACTCTTGGGCTCCTTGGCATTGTGTGCCAAGACTCCTTCTCACTGGGCAGGTGTCCACGTGGAGGAGACAAGGAGAAGGTAAGGCAAAGGAGTAATGTGGAGACCAAACTTGTCTTCCCTGCTCAAGGTGGTTTCTTCCAACAAGCTTGGGGAACTTTTTCAGGAACGCATGGAATGTTGCTGCCAACCCGGTGGCTCCTCTTTGCCTTTCTAGGGCTGTTGGCTTAGAAATAATCTCACGTGGAAATTATTTTTATCAAATATTTATTATGGAAATATTCTATTTACAACATGTGCTAAAACTATAAAACATGAGAAGGCAAATCTGAGCAATGTACTTTTTTTTTTTCCCTCAAGGACTTGGAGAATATTTTGCACAGTTATTTTGAACAGTTTTTATATTTAGCAAGTCTAAACATGATATGAGAAGTAAATAAATCAAAGCAGCAAACACAACAGAAGAAAGAGAGAAGCCACAATGCAGTTTTTGAGCCTGCCTGAAATGCATGGGTTTGAAATACCCTCACTTGGTGATGGCATTCAGCCCTGAGACTGGGAAACACAGTGCAAGGTGGGTAAAAGGGTTTTGAAGATGGATAGTCTTGTGTTGCTTTAACACAATGCCAGAAGGTGTTAGGCATTAAGTGAAAAATTATGTTTTTTCTGGGGGATAAAACATGAGTGGTAGGCTTGATCTCAAAAGCATCATCTTGGTTGAGGCATCATCCCAGTTTTCCTCAGGATTTAGGTGAGACTTCAATCACCCGTACTCATTGTGTGGACCTCTTGGAGGATTTCTCCAGGCTTGGCTGCACAGATGTTGCTCCATAATGGCATTAAGACCTAGTATGAGACTTTATGGGGAGGGAATAGTCACCAGATTGCTGAAGGCGAGGAAAGAAAATCCACATCTGCTGCTGGCACTGGACTGCAGCTAGAGACCTGTTGTAGGTGCTTTGAGATACCAAAAATCACAGTAGGACAATCCAGTACTATTGCAGGAGCTCCCTGCAGGGCTGTTGCAGGGATAGCAGGCACCTGGGTAAGTCACCACTAAATAAAGGGCAGACACTAGATAAGGGATAGGATGGAGAACTGCGCATGGCAAAATCAGTGGAGAAGGAAAGGACTGAGGTGGGAGGAAGGAAAAATGAGAGAAGAAGAAGTGATGCAGGAGCAAAATACTGGAGGTTTTGTCAGAAAAAAAAGGTGCAAATTCCTGGTGGGAAGGGAGTAAGCTCTGCGATCTGCTTGGGGGTGTGTGCTGTTTGGCATTCTGTAGTGACTGGTTTGATGGAGATATGTTGAGTGTTATGGAAGAACTAGCCCTGGAGTAGATAAGTGTTTTCTTATGCTGAGGAAATGACAAATTATGGGTGAATTTTAAAGTCATAAAAGTAAAGAAATAATTTTGGTTGGGGACCTATTTATCTATTTTAAAATGCATTTTAACATCTGTGTATTTTAATTAAAAATACATTTTAGAACCAGCACAGCCAAACTGCCATGGTGCCAATCTCCTTTTTTGGAAATTTCTCCTTAACATTTTGAATTTATTATAAATTCATTGTTTCTAATACAATTTTTCCCTTCTCTCGTCAATTTATTATCTGTTTTTCATTTCCCTTCTCTTTTGTTAATCTTTCTAAATAACTTTAAAGTGGTCCTCCATCTATTTAGCTAAATGAATTCACTCCACAGATACTCATTATTTTGAGGATGATTTATGCAAGCACTATTAGCTAGATTGTTCCTTGTTTGAAGGTTTTTCTGCAATCAGAAAAACCCAGATTTGAGTCAGCTAGAATTAGATCCAGTAAAAAAAAAATAAATTATTACATAAAGCATTCAGCACCTCTGTCAGACTTCATATATAAGAGGTCAGCTTAACAGGCATAAAACCACAAAGAAGCTTTAAACTATGGGGCTGACCTACTGATCTCACCTTACCCTGGGAAACGCTGTAGCATCAAACCCTGAAAGTCAAATCGGATTTTTTTTTTTATTTTTATTTTTTTTTCCCCAGATGATCCTCACAACTCTCTGGGAAAAGGCTGAGCTTCACGTAAGATCACAGACTCGGGCATTAAGCTGTGCTGTGCTGCTCGATTTACCGGCTGAGTTTCGTCTGACAGCGCACGGGGATGGCACACCCAGCACATTTTATAGATGTTGGCAAAGGCTCCTCTTCGAGCCTCGCTAGAGAGCAGGACATGAGTCCTGCAGGGATGCCTGTGACCTTGAGAAACTGATTTTTAAATTTTTTTTTTAATTTTTTTTTTTTTTTAATCCTAGTGGTGTGTCACCTTGGCAGTGGGTCTCCAGTGGGCAGGCTGCGGGGCTGGAGATGCTGCTGCTTCCTTCAGCCGGGGGAAGCTGGGTGGTTTTACAGCCTTTGAGAGGCTGTAGGCAAGTTCGGAGGAAGAATATTAAAGAGAATTGGCAGCTTGATGAAAAGTATCTAAGACAACCAGGGATTTTCTTGTGAAGTCCTACCTTGTTCTGTCACAGTGTGCAAATGGCTGCTACATGCTAAATAACATAAAATGGGAAAGATCAGAGAGAAGCTGAGGGTTGAGAGATAATAGTTGCTTAGCTTAAGTAAGTTTTAATGAGAATAAATTACTTATTTCAGTTGATTAAACTTAAATCTTAAGTTTAAATCTTAATTAAACTTAAGTAATAATATGGTGTGATTTATGCTGTTTGCCTAGCATGAGTGGTAAGATTTGCTGAAGCATTTAGGCCACAATAATTTTCTTAGTAATTTTTCTAACAGCTGGTACAGTGCTGTGTTTGGTTGTTTAGGATGAGGAAGATGTCGGTAACACACTGATGTTTTGGTGGTGTTTTACCTAAGTCTGGGACTTCCCAGTTCCCCGTGTTCCACCAGCGAGCACAGGTGCACAAGAAGCACAAACCAGAAGATAAGGAGGGGACAATCCTCAGCAGAGACTGCAAATCATCAAAATAAGAGCAGCCAATGACCGGCCTACCCCCACACAGAGTCCAAGAAGGTGTTAGAAGACCCCAGACCAAAAATCACCGTTGGACTAAAAGAGGTGTGAAGAGCACGTGAGGGGAGGGTGCAGAAATCGCAGGGGTCTCACTGCCCAGGTATTTCTTTTCAATGTCCCTCTCTGGAGGCACCCAGGCTGGGCTGACCCTCCTGCTGAGCATTTCAATTAAATTACTTATTTTTATAAAATCTGAGGGCTGAGGCTCTACTGCAGGAAACTTAGGGTCTAAAGGAGGGAGTGCACCCAAGAACACGTGTGTGTGAGCAGTGGAAAGATGTCCCCATGGGCTCCCTGGGTCCCTGGGGTCACCTGCTGCGAAGGGTCCCTGGTCTGGGCAGTGACAGCCTGGGGTGGTGTGTGCGCGACTCCTTGGGTGAAGGGTGAATATTTGGGCAGTGGCTTCTCCTTCAATAGCAAGGTTAGTGTCCACAATCCCCTTGCTGGCTACCAAGGCCAGACCAGATCTGTTTTCTGAGCTGTTGAAACCAATGGTGGCTCTGGTAACTTCAGGAGCCCCATGACTTTGCCCTGCTGAGCTCCCACTCCAACCAGCACCTGGGATGGGTGATGCCTCCCATGATGGGACCTCGCTTGTGAGGTCAGAGACCTCAGCTTTCCTCTCCAGGCTGTACGATTTGGGGGCAAATGTGCACACCTCCAGCCTGTCTACCTTGCCTGTGGACTGGAATACACCCGGGTGCATGCCAGTGAGGGACAATTTATTAGGGCCAGCTAAGAGCATTACACATCCCATTATGTCAGCTGTGATTTTGCAAGCCAAGTGCCCATTCAGGGTATGCTGTGTATCCTCAGATTGGTATTGATCTTAAAATTTCTGGTGGTTTATTAATGATAGAAATGCTGTGGCCAGATCCTTCGGACTCGTGTAGACCTGAAGAAGTGTTACTGCTGTCAGTGCTGTCAGCTGGAGACCAAACTGGAGTAAATGGAGCAGAATCTGGCCTACTCCTTCCAACCACTGCATGTGGGTTAAGCAGGAACTGTGAGAGGAAGCAAATACTTTTGCCAATAAAACGCTGTCTCTTTTCACTAATGACCACCTTTGGAATTAATCCTGATCCTTGCAGAAGGAGCCAAAAATTCCCACTGGGGTCAGGACTGGGCCTATTCTTTGCCAGGCTTCTTCAAAATCCTTCCTTTTACAATAAAAGCCCTTCTCAGCCTTCATCATTGCATGGGTTTTATTAATAAGGCTCTTGGCTTTAAATACTCTCCATCAGGCAACAGGTTGAGACGTCGAAAATGTCGGGCTCCCCGTGCTGTGTCTGGCTACGGAAAGGATGTCTGAAGCCCACGACAGCTCTGGGCTTCCACCCAGCTTCTGCCTGGGGAAGGGCAGGAGCCACCAGTCCTCATGGACAGCTGGTGGGGGAAGAGCTCTGAAGATGGGTTTGTTAGTCACGGCAGCAGCATCCCGTTCTCCTGACGCGGAGCCGGAGGGGAGGAACGGAAGAAAGTTTATTGCTTGGGCAGATTCTGCCTTCGGGAGAGGGTCAAGAGGCGTCGCTTTCTCTCCAGGCTTGGCCTCTCCTTCTCCCCATTCCCATTTTAGTAAACCTCCTTTTCTTCCTGTAAAGGTCATTTTCCTGAGCAAGATAATTTATGAGTGGAAGATGGTTTGCTCAAGGAGAGCTCCACCAACTCACATACAGATCCTCCCTTCTCACAGTAATTTATGATTTGCCCTAATTAGCTTGTATAAACGTGTGGAAACTCCAAGTGCGGTCTCTTCTTTGCACAGTTCACATTTGCTTTGCAGGCCGTGTCCTGCTTGTCACAGGCATTGTTTGTTCAATAATAAAATTGCCACATACTGTTAATCACAACCTGCAAACATCTAATAAAACAACCATTGAAAGTGTGTATGTAAAACCAACTCCTCACTAGCCCCATTAGGCTCTGCTCTTTCTGCTTTGAAAGCTGCATGACCTCCCTTTTCAATCAATTCCCAGTTATTAACCATGAAGAATAGTGTTGGGAACTGCATTTGCAAATTGAATGTGGTGGTATATAATGAACTCACTCTTTAAAACATTCCAGTCGAGGGGAATGTATCTAGCTAACATTTTTTTAATCTCTCTTCCCCCCTTCCCTCCCCCACCCCCCCAAATACATTCAGATATAATTCACAGCATTTGAAATAACTCAAAAGAATAAAACTTGCTAGGCGGAGTTTAAGGGGACGGTGCCTGTAAGGACTTTCTATTATCTGTTTATTCTGATCCCTCCAAGCTAAGCCCTTGAGAAGATTAGCTACTCAGCTAAAAATCACTGCAGTTTAAGAGCCGATCTTTATTTATTAAAATGCTCCGACCTCTAACTTGGGCTTATACATTTATTTATTAAAACTAATGAACTAACGCCCTGGTGGCAAGCGGGGTTTCCGGGGGGTGAGTGAGAGTAGGGGGGCTGTGGCAGCCTCACAGCCCTCCCCCGCCCGTGGGAGCGGCGCCGTGCGCCTTCCCACGCAGCATCCCCCGGGGCTGGGGGGGGACACACGACATGAGACGGGCCCTCCCGCCCCCCCAGCGCCTGGTTGGGGGATCGGAGGGAGCTGCATCTCCCCTTTTGGGGACCGCGGAGGTGCAGCCGTATCAGGGAGGGGGACACAAACCTTGTCCGTACCCACCCCCGGCTTTGCAGAAAGTCCTTTCCGCCTGCCCTGGGGGGGTGTGGGGGGGTGATGTCCACATCCGCGCCCCCCCCACCCCGCCCCCGCCGCCTTCCACTCGTGAGAGTGCCTCCCCGAGAGGGCCTGGGCGACCAGCCCTTCGCCGCGCATCGCCCGCATCCTGAACAAAGGCAGAGGGAGGGCAGGGCGACCGGGGGTGGGGGCCATACGGGCGGCCCCCCCCGCCCTTCCCTCCCGACCCCCCGGGGCTGCCCCGGCTCCTCCCGGCTGCCCGCCCCCGCCCTGCCCCGCCGGGCTCCCAGCCCCCCTCCGCCTCCGCTTCTCTCCTCCCCTCCCCTCTCCCTCCTCCCCCGGTAAATCCGAAGTTTCCTGTTAAGCACAGGGCGAAGCTTTTTTTTTTTTTTTTTTTTTTTTTTTTTTTTTT
>BJBW01010932.1:0-11147 GCA_004320125.1 Scolopax mira
CCACTCGGCGGGAGGGGGGAGCACCCCCCCACACACACAGGCGGGCTCAGGGCGGCTCCGCCCTCCCCTACCCGGAAGTGCAGTGGTAGGAGCCGCCGGCAGGGTCACGTGAGCAGCAGCATGGCGGCCTGCGGTGAGTGCGGGCCTGGCGTGGCGGCTCCGGCCCAAAGGGGCCGCGTGGGCGCGGCCGTGTCGGTGTCGGTCCGGGGAACGGGTCAGGTCGGGGCCGGGCACTTCCTGCGGGCCGGTTCTGCTCGGCCAGGGCACCCCCTTCGTCCCCAGGGTAGCCCCGGGCTCGGCCGTGGCCCTCTCCGTCCTCCCTGTCCCGGAGTGGGGGACCCGCTGGCGGCTGAGGCTGCCTCCGGGGCCCTCCTGACCGCATTCCCCTCCGCAGGAGAGTGACCGAGGGATCCCCGCCAAAGGCCTGCGTGCGACCAGGGCCCCGTCTGCCCCGGCGCCATGGTGACAGCGGAGGAGGTGGCGGCCATCGGCCGGACGCTGGTGGACTCGGCGCAGCCCCTTCCTGCCCGGTTCCGGGCCCTCTTCACCCTGCGCAACCTGGGCGGCCAGGCGGCCGTGGAATGGATCGGCCGGGCCTTCGGGGACGGCTCTGCCCTGCTGAAGCATGAGCTGGCCTACTGCCTGGGGCAGATGCAGGACGAAGCGGCCATCCCTGTGCTCGTCCGGGTGCTGGAGGACACCAGCCAGGAGCCCATGGTCAGGCACGAGGCAGGTACGATGGCAGCTCCTGCAGGGAAAGGGTCGGGCCCCCTCAGTGGGACTTGTGTGTCCTTCCCCCCTCATGGTGGGTCTGGTCCAGCCTGGGTGTTGTGGGTTGGAAAAACCTGAGGTGTGTAACCGCCTCACCGCATCCCCTGGCTGGACTAGTTGGCTGAGTGTTCCCCTTCCTGCTGGCCAAGCTGGTTCCTGCCGTGTTTAATTACCTGGCTGTGTCATTTGGACTGGTCAGAGGCAGGCCTGTGTCCCCACTTCAGAGCGGGGTGAGGCTTTGCTGGAGGACACAGCAGGGTCCTCCTCACGTAGACACTTTGGTAATGTCCTGACATGTCTGTTCTTCTTTCAGGTGAAGCCCTGGGTGCTATTGGGAATCCAAGGGTGCTGGATGTCCTGAAACGCTATTCAGAGGATCCCGTGGTTGAGGTGAGGCTCTTGAAGGGGTCATTTCCTCTGGGGTTTAGTGCCTCTGGTCCAGGAGCTGGTGGCAGGTCTCTCCCTGGCTGTGGACAGGGCCACCATGAGTGGCATCCTGCTGCCTGCTGGTGCCCAGCCTCTGTCAGGAATTCCTGGGTGCCCTCCCGGCGCTGCACGGTGCCGTCCTGCAGCCAGGGCTGTACCCCCATCCCGGCAGGTGGCAGAGACGTGTCAGCTGGCAGTGAGGAGGCTGGAGTGGCTGCAGGAGAACAAGCAGGAGCCGGGTGGCAGCCCCTACCTCTCTGTGGATCCTGCTCCCCCCGCTGAGGAGACGGACGTCACCAAACTCCGCCAAACCCTCCTGGATGAGTCACGCCCGCTGTTCGACCGCTACCGGGCCATGTTTGCCCTGCGAAACCTGGGGGGCCAGGCTGCTGTGCTGGCTCTGGCGGACGGTAAGGGCCTGCCTGAGGCTGCCTTCAGTCTGTACAGGTTAATCTGGGATTAGTCCTTCCCAAATCCAGGGCTTCTAGAGCTGTGGGGCTCCTCTTGGCCTCTGTGCGTTTGTTTCCAGAGCTCTTCTCCCCCCTGTTTGCTTGCAAAAGCCACGGTCACAAAGTGCTTGGTGCTCTTCGGTGTTTCACAGCCCCTTTGCCATCTTCCAGGCCCCCTTTCTTCATGGGTGCAGTTGTAACCTTGGATTGGGACCAACCGGTCTGACCTGGTGGGACCTCGTCCTGAGGTGTCGGGGTCCTGCTCTCTCGTCCTGAAAAGTCAGAGGCTGCCAACCTTGTCCTGGGGTTTGGCAGTAGCTCTGGAGAGGGGAGGGAACATCTCCTGAGTGGGGAAGGGGTAGATCAGAGCCCAAGAACTTCTCAGAGCCAGCCCAGGGGACACGGACGAGGCTCTGCAGCTGTCTGGGACGAGCTGAGGGCACGTCTGCAGTGTGAGGTGGGGCATGTGGGGATCTGTGAGCTCCTGCTGTGGCTGTTTGAAGCTTCCCACAGCACGGCAGAGCTGGAGGCTGTGGCTGTGCTGCCAGCCCGCCCCAGGCATGTCGTGCTGGTGGGGCAGGGCACGTGGGCAGCGCAGGGCTCCCCAGGGCAAGGGGGGTGCCAGTGGCTCTGTGGGGAGGGTGGGTGCTGCTGTCACGAGAGGGCATCCCTGTGCTGCTGGGCACGGCTGTGCAGGGGCTGGGAGCAGAGTGGGCCAGCCCTTCCCATAGGTATTTTTTCCCCCTTCCCCACAATCCCCCACAGGTCTGGGGTGGGGCCAGCCTGTCCCCTTCTGCTTTTGTGTGGGGAGGCTCCGGCCAAGTGTCCCAGACATTTTGGGGGCCACGGTGGCTCACTCTCCTTCCCGCAGGACTGCGCTCTGGCAGCGCCCTCTTCCGCCACGAGATCGGCTACGTGCTGGGCCAGCTGCAGGATGAGGCCTGTGTCCCGCAGCTGACGGCCGCCCTGCGGGACCGCAGCCAGAGCCCCATGGTGCGCCACGAGTGCGCGGAGGCCCTGGGCTCCATCGCCCACCCCTCCTGCCTGGAGACCCTGCGCGCCTTCGCCCGCGACAAGGAGCGGGTGGTGAGGGAGAGCTGCGAAGTGGCCCTGGACATGTACCAGTATGAGAACGGCACCCAGTTCCAGTACGCCGACGGGCTCTGCAAGCTGCAGGCCTCTGCCTGAGCCCTGGGGGAGGGGGAGGGGACAGGGCATGCTGCCTCCCACCCCCACCGTCTGCGCTTTCATGGCCGCTTCCATCCGTGTGGAGCTGTGCCTTGCAGAGGTGGAGGAGGAACTGGATTTGCTCTTTGGCACAATTACAGCTGCCTTCTTCTCCCTCCAAATCCAGGCTGAGCTGCTACATGCCCCCCCCCCCCCCCCCCCCCCCCCCCCCCCCTCTTGCCACCCCCTCTTTCCTGGTTCTGCCCCTTTTTTCCCTGCCAGGATCAGCACCCTCTGCCCGCAGCCTGGCTCGGGGCTTGGACCAGGTGGGCTCTGCTCTGCTCTGCACGTCAGAGCCTGTCGGAGCCGTGCGGGGCCCAGGGCTGCTCGGTGTGAAACGCTCCAATTTACCCACCTGAGCTTTGCTGGGGGGGCCAGGGCTTTGGGCTTTGGGCACTGGCTGTTTTAGGCTGGAGCGACGCCTTGAAAATAGCCCTTGGTGCTGGTGCTGAGCCGGGTCCCCCCTCACCTCTGCGGTGCAGATGCTGCCGTGGGTTTGGCCTTTCCTGTCGGGACAGGCCAGGGCTCTGCTCGCAGCAGCCTTTGCCCTGGGATGGGGGTGGTTTCATGGCAAAGTTTTGGAAGATTTGGCTGTGCTTTTTCTTTCTGCAGGGAACGGCACTGCCGTTAGGGCTTACGGGGTGAGGCAGAGCCTGCCTGGACTTCCCCCCCCCGCCCCATGTTTAACCAGGCCTGTGAGGGCCGAGGCTGGTGCCTGCCATTGGCACCCAAACCCCCCGGGCTGCCCAGTGTGGACATTGGGGGGGGGCAAGGGGGCTGACAGGGAATAAAGTGTTGCTGGGGGAGAGCTTCTGTGTGAGTGGAGCTGTTATTTAGCCCTTGCCTGGATGTGGGGTGCACCCAGCACCATGGAGTCAGGCCCCGTGGGGAACCCTGGGGCCACCATAACAACTGTGGAACAGAATCATTTTAGGTTGGAAAAGACTTTTAAGATCATGAAGTCCAATTGTAATGGGGGGAGAAGGAGCACGGGGTGGGGTCCTTGATGGCAATGGGGTGAAACCCCCCCTCCCTACAGCCCTGGCAGACCTGGGGAGGTGGGCAGACCCCAGGAGTCCCCACAGTGCTGCCCTGGGGGGGACTGGGGTCCTGCTGACGGGGCTCTTCCCCTGGACCAGAGTCTCCCTGGGAGTCGCTCCCGGGCTCAATCCTCTTAGTCCCTAAAGCTGCTGCTCGTGTGTCCCAGGGGCTCTGGGACATGGCTAGTGGGGGGGGAGCCCAGCCTGGCCCAGTTCAGGACCCTATGGAAAGGTTTTTTTACTGGAGACGTGACCAGTTCTGCTCACCTCGACGTTCTTACTGGAAGTTGGACATTCTCAGGTGCTGGATGGGGTTGGTTGTGTGTGATGCAGAGGATGAGGGGCACCGAACCTCCACTCCTCAGTACTGGAGACAAACCAGTTTTCACGCTGGTTTGGACTCAGCAGCATTATGGGGCTTCCTGCCCCCCCTTTCCCTCACCCCCCTTAGCCCCTGGGCCATGGACCCAGCTGGCACCACCGAGCTCTGGGGTGTCAGTGCCCCTCTCTGTCCCGCGTGGGCAGGGGAATGTGCTGTTTCCCCCTTCCCACCTCATCGGTGTAAGGCGGCTGCCAGCCCCATGCGGGGCCCTGGGGTGCTGCCGGTGCCTCTCCCCGGTGTGTCCCCCCCATTTATTGCCCTGCCCCCCCACCTGCCCGGGCTCCAGCCCTCGCTCCCTGCTCTTCTCTGGCGTTTCCACGGGTGACTCACTCGGACCACGCAGGGATGTTTCCAAACGTCTCTGCGCCAGCCTTTGCCTCTGCTCTTCCAAATGCCTTTTAAGCCCAAATTGGAACAAAAATGGCATTTTTTGCGGCCAGGATCTGGACAGGGACAACCTGGGGTGCAGCAGAGCTGGGCCGTGTGCCGGGGTGGAGGAGGGCCTGGGCGCTGAGCCCTGACTTGGCACCAAACCCCACGGGCACCATCATCCCTCCCTGCCCAACCCACCAGAGGAAGGGTTTGGAGGTTTTGGGGTTTTTTCCCAAGGCTGTTGCTGGTCCAGGCCAAACCCTGCACCCTCCTGGTGTGGAGAGCATCGATTTCAGGTGCCTGGACCCTGCGCTCCTCTGGGGGCTGCTGGGCACTGGGGTGCCACGTGCGGTGGCCAAATCGAAGCTGCAGGAAGGTGGCAGCCCCTTGCTGTGGGCTCCTTTGCTGTGGGTGGGCTCTGTGCTGCGAAAGGGGGCCCGTGGGAGCCCCCTTGGCGTGGGGCTGTGGCACTTGCCCCCCTCTGCCCGTTGCTCCTGGCTCAGAGGGCACCGTGTCCTCCGGGGCAGGGCGCTGCCACCAGGATTTCCCACCATCTGCTCGGGGGATGCAGGGCCTGCGCAGGGATTTAACCGAGGGAGTGGGGGGAGCTCTGGGGGGGAGCGGGCAGGGTCCCTCCCCATCCCTGCTTTTGGGGATTCTCCAGCTGCAGACGGCTCCCCACTCCTGGGGGGACGGAGGAACCTGCGGTGCTGCCAAAGGAGCAGATTTTGGGGACTCCAAGCAGTTTCAGAGCTCGCTGGGCCCCCCCGCCCCCCAGGCTGAGCCCGCCGGGTTTGCCCGGATTAGCTGGCACTAAGCTCCTTCCTGCGGATGCTCCGTCCTTCAGCAGCAGTGGGCGAGCGGCTCCCCGTCGCACGGAGGGCAAGTGGCACCGCCACTGGGCATGGGGACCCTGCTGTCCCTGTGAGCCATCAGCACCAAGGAGCCTCGTGGACCCCGATGCCACCTCTCCCCCACAGCCCCTGGCACGGCAGAGGGTTTGGTGGCTCTGGGCTGGGGAGTGGGGGGAGCTGGCAATGGCCCTGGCAGGGGGCACCCTGCTCCCTGGCACTGGGGGGGCAGGGGGGCTGCGGCACTTGCTGCAGTCCCCCCCCGAGGAGGAGGAGGAGGGGGTGTTATACGTGGACTACAAGCCCCCCGCCCTGGACAGCATCCGCTTGCCCCGCTACGTCCTTTACCTGATGATGGCGGCCAGCCTGGTGCTGGTGGTGGCATATGCCATCGTGGGGCATCTCATCAAGGACCTGGTGCACGACTTCGCCGGTGAGTGCTGCCGGGGGCAGGGCTGAGCTTTGGGGCTCCTTACGGGGCTGGGTGGGGGGACAAGGGGGTCCCCCAAACCCTCCAGCCTTTGCCATGGCAGCTGACGGCTCCGTGTCTGTCCGCGCAGACTGGGCCTTCGGGCCCAAGCAGGAGGAGGAGAAGGCGGTGATGGCCGAGGGGCCGGTGCCGGAGGTGGAGTGGCTGGAGGAGGACGGGGTGCTGGCAGAGAGGAAGTCGGAGGGAGAAGTCACCAATGTCCTCCCCGGCATGGACATTCCACTGGGGCTGCTCACCGCCCCCCCGCGCAGCTCCATCACCTTCGCCGACCCCCACAAGAAGACGTTTTTCTAGGGCCGGGGGAGACCCAGCCCCTGCCACCGGCGGGAGCCCCCAGCAGCCACCCTTGGTCCTCAAGTCCTGGCATGGCCACCGACCCCAGACTCGGTCGCAGGGGTGACGCTGCCCGGCGCTGCCATGTGGCTTCACTGTCCTCGGCACGGCCCCCCCACGCTTATCTCGGGGCTGCTATCGCTGCCCCCCAATAAAGCAGCCTGCCCCTGCCCCACTTGCTTGCCCCCTAGCCAGGCGTGGGGGTGGTGGCAGGGCTGGGACACCCCGACCTTCTCCTGGGGGGCAGCAGCAGCCCCTGGTAGAGCCACCCCAGCCCCCGGGCGTGTGGGGAGGGACACACGTGTGGGTTCACACACGTCTGGACACGTGTGGGTCTGTAGAGGTGGGTGCAGCCCCCTGGGGTGGGTGTGGGTCACACAGACATGGGTGGGTGCCAGGGGGCACAGGCACCTGCACAGGGAAACGTGAATGCACGCGCCCACGGGGAGTCTCATGTCAGCACAACCGTGTGCAGACACTCAGGGATGGACTGACAGACAGATGGACGGACAGACGGCTGCACACTGAGGCTGGATTTGCCCCCGACGGACCCCTCGGTGCCCTGATTCTGCCAGGATGTGTCCCTCCAATGGAGTGCAGCTCAGTGGCACCCACAGGTGCCCCCAAAGCCAGTCTTGCGGGGGGGGGGTGAAGCACCCACCAGCCCCACTTAGGCTCTGGGTGGGGGCACTGGAGACGGAGCCACATCATACAGACCCCCATCCTCTCCATTAAACCCAAGCAGGGGCTGGTTTCTCCCCCCATCCCTCCAGTGGAGACCTTGTCCCCATGTCCCCAGGCCTCTTCTTCACCCCTCAGGGAATCGCCTTGGGCAGGATGCCCCTGCTGGAGCCCATGATCCATCCCTGAGGGCCACTGGCCACCCCGTGCCTCAGTTTCCCCTGTGCCCGGCAGGTGGGGGCTGCGAGGTGGAGTGTCTGGTCCAGCCGAGGTCTCACCGATAACACTGTTAATATTTAGCTCTTCACGGTACCTGGGCACTTGCTGGGCACGTGATGGGGTTCTGCTGGCACCAGCCATGGCATCTGGGGCTCACCTGGCCCGGGCATGGCTGGGGGCTGGCGGGGGTGGGGAGGGAGAGACTGGCACTGTCTACCCCCCCTCCCTCCCCCCCCGAGTGCTGCCCTGTCCCCGTGACGTGGCAGAGTAGATGTGTCTTTGGGGTCAGGACACTGGTCTGGGTCTGCCCCAGCTCTGCCAGTGGGGGTGTGGTGCCCCATGGGCAAAGGGGGGAGACTGGATGGGGCAGCAGGTGGGGGGCACATGTGTCTGCACATCTGCCTGTCTGTCCTTCCGTTCATCCATCCACCCACCCACCCATCCATCCATCTGTCCATCAACCCACCCACCTGTCCGTCTGTCCCTCCCTCCACCCACCCGTCCATCTGTCCCTCTATCCACCCACTCATCCGTCTGCCCGCCCGTCCATCTGTCCATCCCTCCCTCCTCCCATCCACTCACCCACCCCAGGGTGGACCCAACCCCAGCCATGGGGCTGCCACCGTGGTCCCCAAGGTGGTGGCCGTTGGGTGCCACAGGGTGGGTGCTGGTGGCTGAGCTGGGGGAGAAATGCCACCTCCCAAGGGTTATGGGAGCTGGGTTGCCATGGCACTTGGTGGCACTTGTCCTCTTGAGCCCAATAAAAGCTGCCCGTTGGCCCCGGGTGCAGAGAGCGGTGCCAGCACCCGGCCCCAGCCACGGCGCGGGAGAGGAGCCCACCTGGGAGTGCAGGACCCGGCTGTGCCCCAGCCCCTGCCCCAAAAATGCTGAGGGCCCCGCAGCCCCTCTCGCTCCTGGTCTTCCTCATCCTCATCGCCACCGCCCAGGGCCAGGCAGGTAGGTGCCCCCGTGGCCCCCCTGATACCCCTGCGCCCCAGGGTGCCCTGGGGGGTGATGGCAGCTGTGCCCATCCTGGGACATCAGATCAGACCCTGGGAGACCTTCCCAGTAGGATCAGTCTATCCCAGTGCCCCAGTAGTACCCAACCATTTTGGGTGCAGAACAGACAGATTTGGGGGCACCTGCCCCCCACCCAGGCTGGGAGGAGTTGGCTGTGTCAGCCATGGCTTCCTCAGCACCCAAGGGACAGCGGGGAGGGGGTGGCAACGAGCACTTGACCATGTCCCCTGGTGTCCCCAGCATCCCCAGCTGGGACCCTGTGCCACGGGATGGGGGCTCCTGTCCCCTGTGGGATGGGGTTCCCTGAAGTTGTCCCCATCCCCTCCCCCCTGCCATGCAGCCACCGGTTCTAAGGTGCTGGAGCCCTGGCTCCTCGGCCTCACGGCCGTCGTCGTCTTCCTCTTCATCGTCTTCGTGCTCCTGCTCGTTGGCCGGCTCTGGCGGATCAGGATGCGCAGGTGGGACAGTGGGACAGGGACACATCCCCCACCCTCCTCGCCGGGGAACGGGGGGCGGCTGGGCCACCCGGGGGGGGGTACAGGCTCTGGCTGTGCCCGAGTCCGGGAGCAGGGTGCTGCGGGGTGGGGGCCCCGGGCACCGCTTACCCCCTCTCCCCCCTCGCAGGAAGCAGAGCGACGGCCAGGACATCCCGGGGACTGACAGGTACCAGGGCCCTGGGACACCCCCCTCGGCGACGGCCACGTGCTGGCGGTGCCGTGCGTGGCCCGGTGTGCCCTTGGCATGGCCGAGGGCGACAGTGAGGGCCGAGGGGGCAGCGGCCGTGCCCGGCTGACACCTCCCTCCCCGCAGGCTGGAGAGCGTCGGCCACGTCAACCCGGCGGCCGAGAAAGAGAGCGACGAGGAGAGCGACGACGAGGAGCGAAACAAGGCCACCCCCCTCTGAGGCGGTGGCCGTCGCTTCGCTGCCCCCCCCCCCCCCCGCGCTGTCCCCCGTCCCTGGGGACGCCCCGTCGGGCCCCGCGCCCTCAGCCCCGTCCGCGGGAGGCGGATCCGCTCCGGGTTTTGCGGGCGGGAGGTGCCGCGGAGGCCCCGGCTGCCGCCAAGCCCCGGCGTGGATCGGCCGCCCGACGGAATGGATCGGAAAGGGCGGTGGCCGGCGGCAGGAGCAGGGCCCCCCCCCTCATCCCGCACTCCCTGACCCGGGGGGTCCCGCCCGTGGGGTGCGGGGCGAGGGGGGGGGGGGGGGGGGGGGGGGGGGGGGGGCGGCTGTAAAGTCCCCAGTAAAGGTCCCCTCCCTGTCTCGGCATCGAGTGTCTGGTGTCACCGAGCCATCCTGGGGCCCCCATGGGGCTCCGCACCCCCAGGATGGAGGGGGGGGGGCACCCCGGGGTGCCCCCGGGGCAGGGGGCAATGGCGGGTTCCTGGCATGTGATGAGCTGCCAGGCCTCAGCTATCTCGTCACAGCGAGGGGATGGTGTCGTCCAGGCTGCTGTCCCCCCCCCAACCCCAGTGTCCTGCCCCACACCCCGGGGGCCGGAGGGTGTCCCAGGGGGCTGGGGGCCATGGGGGAGCAGGGGAGCAGATGCCCCGAGTAGCTCTTTGGGAAGGGCATGATGGGGACGTTGGGGTGACGCATGGCTTTGGCGCCAATGATGTCACGTGGGTGATGATGTCACGTGCACGAGGTGGTGATGTCACCTGGACAAGGCCTTGATGCAGAGGGGGTGGTGGCAGCGTCGTGTCCCCAGGGCTGCACCCACTGCCCCTCCCGTGTCCCCCCCCTGCCACCCCATCACCCCTGAGCAGGGCTGCAGGGGGGGCTCCCAGCTCAGTGATGGGCACCCACTGCTCCAGTACATCCCAGTACATCCCAGTGGCCCCCCCACCCCTGCCTGGGACACCCGGTTCCTCCCCAGGGTGGGGGCCGTGCTTCAGTTTCCCCAGGGGTGGCCTTGGGACCCCCGGCTGCCCCGAGCAGCAATTTGGGAGGGGGGCGATGGGGACGTTGGGGTGACACACTGCTTCGGCGCTGATGATGTCACGCGGGTGATGATGTCACGTGGTGATGTCACCCGGACAGGGTCTTGATGCAGAGGAAGTGGCGGCAGCGTCGTGTCCCCAGTGGGGGCTGCACCCACCCCTGTCCCTGTCCCCCCGTGTCCCCTCCTGCCACCCCATCACCCCTGAGCGGGGCTGGGGGGGGGTGTCCTGGCTCAGCCCCCTCATCCAGGCCAAGAGCACCCACGGGTGGAGGGTCCCCCCTCCGAGGTGATGGGCACCCACCGCTCCAGTACATCCCAGTATACCCCAGTGCAACCCCCTCCCACTGGAACACCTGGTTCCTTCCCGGGGGGGGGGTGTCGTGCCTCAGTTTCCCCGGGGGGGGCAGTGAAGGATGGACAGAGGCGGGCTGGAGTTGAAGCATAGCTTGTTTAATTTTTATACATTTTTTTTTTTGTCTTTTTTTTTTCTTTTCTTTTTTTTATCTTTTTTTATTTTTTTTTCCCCGTGTGTCAGTTTTTTTTTGTTTTTTGTTTTTTTTTTTCTTCTTTTTTGTCTCTTTTTTCTCTTTTTTGCATAGGGGAGGGGGGGGGGGGGAACGACAAAAAAAAAAAACAACCGAGAAAACAAAACGAAACAAAACAAAAACAACAACAAAAAGAAAAGAGCAAAAAAAACCCAAAACAAACCGAAAACCCCCAAAGAACCCCCAAAACAAAAGAAACAAAAAGGAAAAAAAAAAAAAAGGAAAAAGAAAAAGAAAAATAAAAAGAAAATAACCCAAAAAACCCCCAAAAATTCCATAGTCACGGTCGGTAACGGGAAGGGAGGCGGGAGCGCGGGTATCGGTAATGGCTGCGTACAATGGTATAATCAAATATCGTGAAGCACCAGGGAGGCGAGTTTGGGGGGGGGGGGTTTGGG
>BJBW01010934.1:0-14309 GCA_004320125.1 Scolopax mira
AGAGGGACAAGGAGCTACTGGAGAGAATCCAGCAAAGGGCAATTATGATGATTCAAGGATCGGAGCATCTCCCTTACAAGGAAAGGCTGAGAGAGCTGGGATTCTTTAGCCTGGAGAAGAGAAGGCTGAAGGGAGACCTTATCAATGCCTATAAGTATCTAAAGGGTGGTTTGAAGGAGGAGGGAACCAGACTCTTTTCAGTGGTTGCCAGTGAGAGGATGAGGGGTAATGGGCATAAGTTGGAACATAGGATCCACTCAAATATGAGAAAAAACTGCTTCACAGTGGGGGAGACGGAGCTCTGGACCAGGCGGCCAAGGAAGGTCGTGCAGTCCCCTTCTCTGGAGATTTTCAAGACCCACCTGGATGCAGTCCTGAGTGACATGCTCTAGATATGGGCAATCCTGCTTCAGCAGGGGTGTTGGACTAGATGATCTCTACAGTCCCTTCCAACTCTAAAAAATTCAGTGAAATTCAGTGAAAAAGCTGCTGCATGTGTTCTCCTATGTTTTTCCATGCTAGCTGTAATATTTTTTGCACCGTCTATTCTTAGCAAATATCAGAAGTCAGAAGACCTTGTTGCAAGTTTTAGGGAGAATGCACCATGTTCACTTCCTGGCGTATGCAAAAAAATATTTCACATTTCTTTCTGGATGATAGAAGGAGGCTCGTCATTGCCTCTTGTGTACCGAAACAAGAAGGAAGCGAGCACTCCTCTCTTTCACCTGACAGCAAAAATACTGAAGAGGAAGAGGTGAATAAGCAAGTTTGAAGGGGAAAAGATAAACCAATCCAAAATGATTGAGGAAATATAATTAAAACAGAAGAATGAAGTTCCAGTTCTCCTTCTGGTTTCAGATAAATGAGATTGTCCCATAGTTCCTTTTCTTACCCCTTTTCAGTGCATTTTGGTTACTGAAGAACTGTGGGAGGAATCACTACTGTAATTTTTATCTGAGATGTAGAAATAGACAAAGAGCAAATAATACCTGTCTGTGTTTACAGGGAAGATGTATATTTCTACAGAGTTTTAGGGTCAATGAATGGATCATAAGTCAAGCTTTTTACCATTATGTCTTACTTAAAAGTAAGTCTGTAATCCTTTTAAAAACCAGGGACCGAAAGAAGCAACCCTTAGTATATACTTATTTCTGGTTGAAGCAACCCCTAGTATAACAAAATGTATCATTGGTACTGGGCAATAGGTGTCTGAACTGAGAATACCTTAGATGTAAAATGGATAGACAACTTGTATTATGTTTGAATCTGCCAAAATACATAGATTAAATGTGTGAAGTGCCAGATACCATAAATGCTATGTAATCCATAATGGCTTTTATCAATATTAAATATCCAAAGTGCAGCTGTCAAGAGCATGGGCCAGACTCACTTCAGTGTTACAGGAGGTTGTAGAGAATATGGAGACATTAAAAAACTGCCTGGATGCATGCCTATCCAGTCTGCTCTAGGTAAACTTGCTTTGGGAGGGGTATTGAATAAGATGATCTCTGAAGGTCCCTTCCAACCCTTACTATTTTCCGATTCTGAGGTTACATAAGTCTGTGATTCTGTGAGTCAGTGTTCCTTTTGTAGCTGTCCAAGACTGGTGTTGAAGTGTTGCAATTAGAAAGATTTCTTTGCTGTATAAGTAAACAGGGATGAAAGAAAACTCCTTTTTTCTTTTTAATTTTAAAATATATATATATATACATATATATCATGGGCAAACTGTTAGTCTTCTGCAAACGGATGAGAATGAAATTAGCAGTTTACCTTATGTTCCTGAGGTGTTAGTTTTACACCACCTACTTTTCTTCTCAGAGAGGCACATTGCATGCAGAAAATTCATCTGTTTCAGCATTCTCAGCCCAAACGCATAAAATTTACTGATCTCAACCAAAATGATTGGTTAATGAAACCAAACTAGAAAGAACATATTTTAGATGCGTACAAGAGCTCTCCCTAAAATGAAGTGCATCATTGAACTAGAAAGAATGTTGGTTTTCCTGTGTCTGAAGAGAGAGCCTGTTGTTTGTTCAAAGGACTTCATAAAATTAGGTGTTACAGCACCATCTGGTGACTCGTATTTAATATCTTATGACTAAGTGCAACATCTGTTTAGTGGCAGTATTTTTCTTTAATTGGAATAAAAAGAATATTTTCTTGTTAATATGAAATAACAATATTAGTAAATTATGATTCTATTCTGATATTGAAACATATCCACTATATAATACCTGATTATCCTTGCATCTATCATAATCTTAATGTGTTAGCTCTTTGGGGCAGAGACTGCTTATTGGTCTATAAAAATGGACAATAAACCCTAAACCATAGTTCTAAAGAAAAACATTGTAAATGTACCTAGATTTTACTTGAGAAAGACAGGATGGTGCTATGAATTTATAAAAACAAGTTCAGTATGTGTTATTTTAGTATCCACAATAAAAATGCACTTAAATGACAATTGCAAATCTTTTACCATTTCTTTACTGCATTCATGTGTTATTAGCAGATATGTCACTAGTGGTATGAAGGAGTAATGAAGGCAACAAGAACTTAGTTCATCTGTACAATCAGCCACCATATTTAAGCAAATCTTAGACAAATTTTAGTTGGATGGAAACTTCTGGTCAGACCACACTTCCCCACTTAAAGAAAGCCCCTAGTTTGGCTCCCGTTTCTCTGGGAAAAAAAAAAATTGAGTCAACAGATCCTACCCACAGGAAGGTAGAATAACATACATATGTGCATTGAAATTTCTGCACTGAAATTTCCAGGGGGATATATACCAAAAATCATATAATCATAGGTAGAAACAAAGTCTCCAAGCAACGAGATCAGAGTGATTTCTGTTTTCATATAGTTTTGCTTTCTGAACACGTAATATTGACCAAAAGGTCACTTCCAAATTACATTTCTAATGGTAAATTAGTCTATGAAAGTTAATATATGTAAGAAAAAACATATTTAAACCTTTGTGGTTTTGTCAGTTGGAGGTCTCCAGTACTTTTTCTTGGGATATTACTCTCAGTAGTGAAAGAAAGAATTTTTCATAAATTTCTTGTAGATTTTGCAGATGCAGAACAATATTTGCAGGGTGGGATAAAAGGAAGGAGGATTCCTAGAACAGCAACAACTTCTCTCCAACTAAAGTAACTGTGATATTTCAGACTTGAACTAATTTTAGAGGAATGTCAGTTTGTTAAGCCTGATACATTTTGTTGCTGTAAGCAAAGCAAAGGTATTTAGTATTTCAAGAAATTTATATCTAGCAAGGTTTTAGGGACATTAAAATGACTAAGAGAATGTGGAAGATCTGGCATTTAGGGAGATGCAGAGACAGTTGTCACTCTCCAGCCTGGAGAAAAGAAAGCTTATTCATGTGTATAAATACTTGATGGGAGAAAGTAAAGAAGATGGAGACAGTGGAGCCCCGGAAAAGAGGCAAGAGACACAAATTGTAATACAAGAAATTCTATTTAATCATTAGGAAAACTTTTTGCACTGATGTGGTCAAACACTGGAATAGGTTTCCCAGGAAGACTGTGGAGTTTACATTCCTGGAGATAGTCAAAACAACTGGACATGGCCCTAAGAAACCTGCTGTAGGTGACCTTGCTGTGAGAAAGACAGATGAATTAGACAATATCCAGGGGTCCCTGCCAGCCTCATCCAGCCTGTGATTCTGTCATACCAGGAGTACAAAGTGAAATGTCATGAAGACCTTGGAATTTCATGTTATTTTTTGAAACTCAGAAAAAAAGCAACATTGTTAAGGATAATTCCAAGTACCTGCTAATGTTTTCATTAAGATAGCACTTTCTTAACCCTTCTTTGCTGAAAAGTGAAAAGAAAGAGTTCCAGGCTTCCCCCTAAACAGATTACCCTCTTGACATTTGTCAGCAAAGATAGTTAGAATATGCTCCTTAAATAGTCCTTTATAAATCTGATTTCCTTTTCTTGAGTAAGTTGTTCATCCACTTCAGTTCAGAGGTAAATCCTTTTTTCTTTTTCTTTTTCTTTTTTTTTTTTTTTTTATGGTGGTGTTTCTTCTACTTTGAACAAGTTCCAGGTACCTTTTTGCACTTTTGATTAAAAGAAATTCCTATACCTTCTTTATATCTAAAGTCATACGCTCTTCAGTCCTGCTGTTTTCAAATCATCACCTGAATCCACATCTGGGGTAGTCTTTAATATAAGAAATTATAACAAGAAAGCAAAATTACTTCCATATGGAACGTTATCAGTTTATGACAATATTCAGAATTGCAAAACTAACCTTTTATAATAGTTTTTCTAAATGTTCTATAAACCAAAATATTCTTTAAAAACCAAAATGTTCTATAAAACAAAATAGTTTTTTAATAACATTGTGGTAGTATCATCTATTTTTGGTTTGTTTACCATCTACTATACCCACTAGTACTTTATGCTTTCTTCAGAACCTGTGAGGAAAGAAACCTGACTGCTTGCCTTACCATGTCCACTGCACATTCAGGTAGATAGGGCTCTGAAGAGCTGAGGAGATGGATACTTGAAAGCAGCTTGCTGTGCTCAGTGAGTGAGAAAACCCTGAAGGAGATAGAGGAAAAAAACTGAGTGACACAGCAAAAAAAAACTCAAAACATTTGTAGAAGTTTAACCTGGAAAGTTATTGAGAAGACCAGAGAGCAGATGCACAGACAAGTCTCAAAGGTAGTGGAAATAGTCTAGCAATACTGAATTGCTGCATTGCTGCAAACTGCTGCATTGCTGCAAACACATCCATGTAATTTATAGTTGTATATTCATATGATATTTTTCAAACAGTGACATCAAAGGGCAGAAATTAATACATATATATGTTTCTTTGAAATAAATATTGTTGTTGCTGCATTGCTGCAAACTGCTGAATTGCTGCAAACTCTTTAGAGTGCCTTTGAATCTCTGAAATAGACTAAGAGTAACTTGAAGTAAATAACCCTCAATGATACTTCAGATATAACTAACATTTTTATTTTAACTTGTTTCATTTACAACATCTAACAGGTCTGAATTTTCTCTTTCTACAAAGTTTACCAAGTGCTGTTTAATATTTTGCATTTTCTTAAACTCTAGATTTAGAAATTGAAAGTTCTTCTAGGGTTTCTCAGGTACTCACTAGAAGGAAAAGAAAGAATAGATTCACTTCAAGACTCTCATTGACTCACATATATGCTACTAACTACAAACAGTTTGTGTTCACAGAGCTAAAACTCTATTTCCTCCAAAAAGAGTACTTTATTCATAAAGCCCCCTGAAATAGTCTCTGAGCCATCCCTCAGACAGTGGATAGGAAGAGGCAGGGAAAGTCTGCTTTGCACCTGCTGTATACATTCTAGGGAGAATAACAAATATGAACCAAAATAGATAATTGCATACTATTGGCCGTGCCTATCCCCTGTTGTATTTTTTCTGTTACTATAGATATTGCCCTCAGACCCAATTATGATTTTGCAATTCACTTTGAGAACATTTAGCAATTTCTCTAGAGTCATATGAAGAATTTTTTTCTGTTCACACAGCTTCACAGCTACAAATATCTGAAATTTACTCCAGTTCCAATTTGGTTTTATTCTGGCTTACTGTGCACTAACAGAGGGTGGAGGCTACACAGAGATAATAACATAAAATCATGAGTTAAAGATGCAGTCTGCACATTTAGGAGACTGAATTAATCTTGGACATCTTTCTTCAGAGTTCTAAATACTTTTTTTTTTCTGTATTCTTGTCATAAACAACAATATTTATTTCAAAGAAACATATATATGTATTAATTTCTGCCCTTTGATGTCACTGTTTGAAAAATATCATATGAATATACAACTATAAATTACATGGATGTGTTTAATAACCTTTGCAATTCTAGTTCCTCATGCTTAGAAAGATACACCTGATATTCAAACATAAAGTGTATTTATTTATGACTGAGTGACATAAACTCTGCATTTGAGAGAATGTGCATACTTATCTAAGCATCAAAACAAAACTTTTACTAGACTATCCAGTCCATCTTCTCAAAGGAAATACTGGTTATCATTAATATGAAATGTCTTGTAGATTAACAATAAAATTAAAATATTCATATTCCATATTATATCCATTTACATATTTACATATATCCATTTAATATTTCCTTTTCCTAATGGTACCAAGACTAAGACGATTGCAAAGGCTTGTATGGAGTTAGATACTTGATTTTAATATCCACTGCTAATTTTCACTGCTCATTTGTTTAATTTTCTTATTCAGGTCCTGCTCATTAGAATGTCTCTATCTTGGTGAGTAATATAGGTATCTTGCCTTTCCACAGGATGGGTACTCTTACCTATTTTGGTAGGCAACCTATTCAAATACCTTCAGTGTTTGCCTTATTAATATCCCCCAGGCAATACATTTTTGCTATGAATTATAACCACATCAGATGGATTCAGTAAAAAAAAAACCTCAGTGCAAACATATTTTTGAAATAAGGTAGACACTCTAAGAAAATGCTATATACAAAATTACTGCAATTCAAAAAATTATAGGCAAAACTGTCTATAGCTTCTTTGCTTTTGCCTATTGTTTTCAATTTTACTGTTAAAGTTAGATTTCCAGACTCAGCTTCTGAATTTTCAACAGATTCAGTGTTTGAAACCAAACAAAAGTCATACCTTTCTCAAACCGCCTCAACATTTAATCCAAACCCACTTCAAAGCTCATACATCTCTCTTAAAATTATGGATTACAATAACAGATTAATATTATTAATATTAATACTGGTTAAACACTACATGCACTAAAAACTGCAGTATGCAAAAATGGCAAGTTTTACTCAGATACCAGTTTGTGACAGGTTTCAGTAGATATGTTTTTTCTCTGAAAATTAACATTTTACTTTGCTTCATATGTATTTAAATGTATATATCTTTAAAACACCAGTTAATTACATTGATGTTACAGTTTAAAGATTTATGTGTCTTATAGCTAAAAGATTTACAAAGTCAATGTGCCTTTCAAAACAGTTAACTCTTACTTCTTTTTTTTTTTTTTAAGATCCTTAATGAGGCCTGAAAGCATTATAGTTGATTGAAGTTTGTTTACTCAAGAAGTAACAGCTACAAGATTTTAGCTACTGAAAGTGATATAATTAACAGCTTCTGTTAACTCTAAGGGATTCTAGAGATGTCAACATCACAACTGGTACTTAATGTGTTACTGAACCACTTTTAAAACTGCACCTCAGGTATTGGTTACTGGCAATAACTCTTTCCAATATAAATAGAAAAAAATCCCACACCACCTTATGTAGCAAATACAGGAATGGGAAATAATTCACGCATTCTTTCTGTGAAACCTTGGTCAGAGGGAGCACAGTTTGTGTAGGATATAAAGATTTTACTTGTGAAATCTAGCATCCTTGAAGTCAGCAGTGAAATTCCAAACAGCTGTCTTAATAAGAACCAGAAGCTCATACCCAAATTCATAGAGCTTAGACAGATTAGTTTGAACTGAAAATTCTTACACTTTGATACCAATATGGTATGTCCTTTTTTTAACTGCAATAGATAAATATCTATACCACAACCTGATTTATAACTTATGCTGGTGTTTCTGACTAGAGGACAAAGCACATAACCATCTCCTCATTACTGATCATTTACTAGGTTAGAAAATGGCTATGTACCAGTTGCCCTTAAAAATCAAGACTCACATGAATCAAGTTGAATCTTCAAATGTCAGCAGATCTTTTCAGTCTTCATCTAAGTTCCTCATCTAAGACAATCTCTCCCTCACTATGGAGAGTATGAATATTAATTAATTCTTGAATCATTCAGATTCTAGAGGCATAAACCTTATAGGAAACTCCATGAAAATAATAACTGAAGTGTGGCCAGGACCTTGAGGGAGGTGATGCTGCCCCTCTACTCTACTCTACTCTACTCTCATGAGACTCCACCTGGAGTACTGCATCCGGCTCTGAAGTCCTCAACACAGAAACGATCTGTTGGAATGGGCCCCCCAGCGGAGGGCCACCAGGAGATGATCAGAGGGCTGGAGCACCTCTCCTATGAGTACAAGTTGAGAGAGTTGGAACTGTTCGGCCTGGAGAAGAGAAGGTTCCAGGGAGACCTTATAGCAGCCTTCCAGTACCCCAAGGGGACCTACAGGAGAGATTAGAGGGACTCTTTATGGGGGAGTGTAGGGATGAGATGAGGGGTAATGTTTTTAAATTGAAAGAGGGGAGATTAAGATTAGATATTAGGAAGAAATTCTTTACTGTGAAGGTGGTGAAACACTGAACAGGTTGCTCCGAGAAATTGTGGATGCCCCATCCCTGGAAGCATTCAAGTCAGGTTGAAAGGGACTCTGAGCAATGTGGTCCAGCTGAACATGTCCCTGATCATTGAAAGATAGTTGGACTAGATGACCTTTAAAGGTCTCTTTCAACCCAAACTATTCTATGATTCCATAACAAGTCTATCTTTGAAAGGAAGTTTGAATATTGTGCTGTAAATATATGAGTAAGACATTTAACAGTGAAGAGAAAAAGACTGAGTGACTGTCCATTTTAAAACTAGAATCCATTCACTGTATGGAGTGTCCGCAATAAAAATAATTTAATAGAATGATTACATCTGCTGTATTACCGTATTCAAAAGGGATAAAATTATGATTTAGCAGACAGTTTTAACTGCTGAGAGTTTGGGGTTTTCCATCTCAAAATTGCTGTTTTGTTACAGTTTGTTTTGTTTAATACTTCTAATTCTGCTTTTCAGCTGGTATGCTTTCTAGCAAATGCCATTACAGATTGAAATCACAGTTTTCCCTATTGCTTTTAAATTACAAGAGTTGTTTGCTGTTGCTTCCTTATTTCCTGATGCCCTTGTATTCTTGTTGTCTCAAAGTACTACTATTCCTCATTTTCTGATTGCCAAAGACGAAGTTAATGGATTCAGTAGTTATTTCTACCGGCAACAAAAAAATCCTTAAAATAGCAAGAGTAATATTTTGTCTCAAAGCCACATTACTTCACATGAACAAAATTAATATTTACCTTTTTTTTTCACAGTTAAAGGACCACTATTGATATTTATGTGACTCAGTGCTTATTTTAATGGCAATCACCATCACTAACACTAAGGAAAGCTGCTTTTGTTAAGGTAACACATTGAAAAGTTCTAGGCAGACTTTGGAAGGATTCTCAGAATTCCCAAATGCCACACCAACAATGTATTTGAAATCTTTTCTCTCATTGAATAATACCTCAGTTTATATTTAACTTCACATAGTTTTGGAAGGCTTTTGAGTGTATTTTCAAATACAGGAACTATCTAGAAATATCTTTCCCAAAAAGGATATTCTCCAAACACCTATTTTTTACTAGAAGAATTTTTTCCTAGGTGTGATCTATAAACCGTATTTTTAAATTACAACAAAAATATTCTTTCATGTATGTGCAATAAAAAATGGTGCATCATTTTCTTCTTCAAAAGCCTCTCACTAATAAAGATAATAGAACTGTTACACTAATAATAATGCAAGTAAAAATAAGTATCTGTTGTTTAATTTCATTTTACATTTGCTTGTTGTTATATAACCTTCATCCCTCCTAAGAAAGCAATAAATTGTATGCCTGTAATGTAACAGTTTATGCAAACACAGCATTTTGCATTCAGATCTATCATACAAACAGCTGTGAATATTTATATTGGTGTTAATTAAGTCTGTGATGGTATTAATTTAGATAAAGAAAGCTGGCCAAATCCCAAAGTGCTATGGGATTTTTAACATGTGCCTGAAAAAAATAATCAGAAACTTGCAAATGAAAATGTGGTGTAAAATCTCACTCTAAAGATAGTACCTTCATGATGTTCAGTGGCTGAATCCTCATTACCAGTGGTCTGCAATATCATCATGGCTATCAGCTAATAGGATATGAAGCAAAAACCTTTTGTTCAGAGAGATTAAGATGAACTACTAAGTCGAACTGACAATCCAAACAAGGAACCAGCTGGCACAACCTCACCACAAAGTACAAGAGAGAGATAATAACCTCATGCTTTAACATTAAATCAAAGAATCTGGTAGGGAGTGGGAGACAGTGTTCAAAGCTTTTTCATTTGTTGAAGGTGAACTCAATCCCACTGTCCTCATCTTCGACATAGTTGTTAAAAAGCACTGGTGCCAGTACTGACCCCTGATGCATTTTACCTTTTCGGTTCCAACTTTGGTGTCCAGTTTCCATTTAATGTAACAAGAAACTTGAGACACAGTTTTAAGATTATTTCCTTTTGATTTCCTGTCTCCTTTCTAGGAGTGGAAAATTTCCAGTGTAAATAAGCTTATGTGGGTTTTACACAAAGTGGAACATTTTCACATATTTGGCTGCCTGCATGTATGTTACCCTACTAAACACTGTAGAAACAGATTGCACAAGAAAGATTCTGTGTTCTAGCCACTGAGTTGTACAGTAACAAGACTGATACGCTGATTACAAAAAGCTTACCAAAAAAAAAGATTACAAAAAAATATTCAAAAGCTTCTGTCTGACCAATGCTGATAAGGTGCATCCCTTTCTGGAGACTGTACAAGTCCTGAGTGGTCTGGATTGCATCTTGCTCCAATTTGTTCTGTCTAATATCTGCACTACTGTGGCAGAAAGGCAGAAGGTGAGCTCAGATGCTGGACACTTTCCCACTTTGAGTACTCTGCTCAATTATTAATCCTTTCAAGAGAGGGAGGAGGCAGCCCTTAAGCAGTATGAACATGAGACAGTTTATACCACTTGGCTTTGAGGCATGGTTAGATTCAAATTAACCATTAGATTCATCCCCTTGATTTCTCAAGAGAGTGTAACTGTCAGAGTAGCCACTGACTTCTCAGGTTCTCAAGTTCTGTTTACACTGGCTCTAATGTTACCTGTTCCACTTGTACTGCTTATTCTGATCTCTAACAAAGGGCATGCCCCCCCCCTTCTCCGAGCTCTTTCAAAAACTATGCACTGCGGAAGGAGTAGCAACAGCTGAGTCACAATGTTTCAACTGTGAAAGTATTTATGGCTTTCCTTTCACTTTTTTTTAAGGAAAAGTTAGGGGAAACACACGCCCCTACATCCCAGCCACCCCCCCCACCCCCCCCTCCATGAGAGATTATGCAGATTTTTGTGCTCCATTGAAGTAATTGTAACAGAATACACTAGATTTCATACTGTATATCCAGGACTAGGGTGTAGGGGAAAAAATGTCTAAATTAGCTAAAAGTTGCATAGAAGTCTTGTATTTCAGTCCTCAGACTAATATCAGAACAAGTCTCTTTTTTCAGCAACATATCAGGCATAAATGAATAAATGTAATCTGAATTCAGTAGATTATCACTAATATGGTATCTTAGAGTACCATCAGTATAAGCATGGCAATACTTCAGTACATCTAAACACTAGAAGGAGGACAGATCTTTTTCAGTCATTAGTGATTAAATTCTTTGTCAGTGATTTACTATATGAGTCCCAACAATACATGTGTCACTCCAGAGAAATCAATTAATTTTTACCAAGTTAAATACTGCAGTTTTCCTGTGATGTATATATACAGCTTTTTTCTTTTTTTTTTAATAAATAATAAATTTTAACTTTTTCTTTTAGCCTGTCATTGTCAACTGAATGATAAAAAGTATATTCAAATAAATCCTTTTCAAAATAGTTAGATGTGTATCCAACTTGCTGACTTCAGCCATTAAGCATGTTAATTTAAATAGGAAAAGGTGCATTTTATCTGTGTCTTTTTTCATTGTTAAATCGACAATGAAGGTGTGGAGTTGAAAGGGAAACAGATTTCAAGAGATACAGGAGAGTTATCCAAAAGCTTCATTCCATATATACATATATGCTTTGAAACTTATAATACAAAAAAAAAAAAAAAAAAAAAGAAAGTATGGGACAACTTATTGTAGATAGGAAGCAGCAAGGAAAAGATCTTTGTAATACTTACCTGCAGGTGAATCATAAGTAATTACATGAAATTAGTTGATTCCCAAAATAGGTTCTTCATCCTTTCTCACCAATTGCATGCAGCAAATACTGAAAAATGATGCTTACATAATACATTCATACTTGTAGAATAGCAGTTCCCAGGTCAACCTTTGGTTGCCACGGTTGCTCCTTTTCCTTCAGGAGAACAAGACTCCTGGTTTAAGCATTATTAAAGAAAGGAGGTCAGGAGCCAAGGGGAAGAAGAGGCCATTCAACCACAATGCTCCTCTGTGTGGAAACCAGACTTCAGCTGGGAGTTCAGGGAGTAGCAAGATATTATTCTTCCCTTTCTCCCTTTAGCACAGAAGAAGCTAAACTCCTTGGATAATCAGTCAGCCCTCATCTTCACAGAACCTGGGGAAAAAGAGATCTCATTGTTAGCTGTGTCAGTGAGGTTTTTAACTTAAATACAAAATTGCATTAATTTTAATCTACCATTAATCCACCATTAAAATGTTTTGTACAACATCATCAGCCTTCTAAGCATTCTGGATGAATCCAGTGCTTGTGCAGAAAATATAGGATGGTGATTGAGAGTCCATAGCTAAAATCTCTGAAATTATAGTTTGTCCATTCACAATAAACTTGGTTTAGAATTATCTAATATTTGTACTATGTCTTTATTGTTCCCCACCATTTTTTATTGGCAATCCTTTCAGTTCTTTACTGTGTATCCATTCAGGATTTATATAGTTATATAGGAAAGTAAAAGGAGTTATTAATATTTACATCACACCTAAGCACATTATTCTAGAGGTCAAAAGAATGCAGTATTTGGCATCACAGTGCAATTGACATGTGCTACAGAACACCTAGGAGTGCTTGACTGCTAAAAAAAATTATATAGCTACTCTTCTTCCACTATTTTTTGTTATTATATCAGATAAATTCTCAAACTAAATACTAAAACACATACCTTGAAATAGCTGGTCAAAAAGTTTTCCTGCAAAAAGGAATAGGAATATATCATAATTTGTTATATTAGTTCTAATGGATTTCTTGGAGATAATATAAAGTTTCCTGTTGAAAATGGATAGTGAAAATACAGATGACATTATTTAACAGAGGATTTCAAACTCTCTTATGAATGTCCTGTCTACAAAGTTTATCATTACTCTGAATAATTTTCTTTAGGAAATGTTAGGTTGAAAAGGAAGTGTGAAACATTTTCTATAGAAGAAAAATAGGTTGGAAGTGACCTCCTGCTCCAAAGAGATAATTCTGATCCTCTTTGCTGTAAACAGGCTTAAACAGATCAGATTTCTCAGGGTTGTGTCCAGTTAAATTTTGAACACCTCTAAGGATGGCAGTCCCACAGCCTGTCTGTGTTGTTGCTGACCACCTTTTTGGCAATAAAATTTTCCTTATACCTAGTGGAAATTTCACACATCTCAGTTTGGGTGTTTCCTCTAGGCCTACTGTCATGCACCTCAAAGTCTGGCTGTCTTCTCTGATCTCTTTAACCATGTAGTTGTAGACAGCAACAAGGTCTCCACTGAACTTTCTCTTTTTAGGCTAAATAGAACTCGAGAAGTCTCAGGAGAGATATTGCAGTATCTGTCTCTCATTTTGCTTATTATTTCCATCTCTCCTTTTGAAGCTGTCCATATAAATGAAAAAATGTTTGTGACACCAGAAATGAACATTTTGTAACCTGGAGGCTTCAGTACTAATTGTCATCTAGCAAGCCTCTGTTCAGTCTTTAATATTAAATCGGCAACTAAGAATCTCACTTTAATTCTCTCAGAGCATAGCAACACTGCTGAATAAAATATAGAGAGACGAGCTCAAGTACATAATCACCCACAATGCTTGTTAGCTGCCTCCTTGGCTCTCTTTTGGACTGCTTCAATTGTCACTTTCCAATCAGTTGGTGCTCTTGTGGCCTCTAGAACAAGACTGATCCCTGGCACTCTTTCATCGAAAAGATTCAGCCTCAGAAGCTAGGTGATTAGCCAGTATATATTCAATCTTTCAGGCTTCTTACGCAAATTCCATGTTACTAGATCTATTCTCTGTGCTCTTTGAGTCCGTACATCCCACATACATAGGATTCTTGTCAGGCCCACTATTTTTTGTGTACGTTATATTTTTACAATTACAATTTTCCTTATTACAATGCTTTGATTACTTATAAATGCTAATGAACTTATGACATACATATATATGGTACATTAAGCTGAGATACTTAGAATCATAGAATTGTCTAGGTTGGAAGTGACCTCAAAGATCATCAAGTCCAACCATCAACCTAACCCTGACAAAAATCACTAAA